>JAODKE010000088.1:6101887-6128546 GCA_026779605.1 Mormyrus hasselquistii
ATATATATATATATATATATATATATATATATATACACACACACAGATTTTATGTGTAACAATATCCTTTTTATATATAAACAAAATACCGCACAAACAGCAAATCCTGACCACCAGAATAAACCTCGGCCAGAGATCGGCCTTTAAGCCGTGCACCGTACTCCGCGGCAGCCTCAGCCTGTCACCGGCTCACCTTTAGGGTGGCAGGGTACCGCTTCGATGGAGAAAAGCGGGCGGACATTTTAACGGCAGACTCTTATACCCGTGCAGTGATTATTAGCATTATCCAGACAGCAGTGCGACCCTCAGCTCCCTACCGCTATCCTCCTACCCTGCGCTCGCCTGCACCTGGCCCCATCGTGACACGGGGAGCCCCAACCCCCGCCGCCCCGTTAACCGCCCCGTCAGCGTCAAAGGGTCACGGCGGCACTGGCGGACACGTCCGAAGGCAACCGTGTATTAAACGCCAGAAGCCGGAGTGACGCGAGGAACAGCGCTCATTTACTCACTGTGAAATTTTATTGCTTTATTTCGGTGAACAGGACGATCCGCGTGCAACTCGCTCACGACGACAAGAGCGGAAAAGGGCAGCGAATAGAGAAGCGCGTCAGTATATCCACTGGTAAGCCGGGGGGGGGCGACCGCGGAAATCCCTCAGAAACGCGGCCGATTGGCGGCCTTTTTGATATGGCTGACATATCGGAGGGTATTTAGACACCTATTAGATGGTACGTATACTACCGCATGGCTAGGTTATTTGGATATTTTTTAACCGTTACATTACCTACCACCTATCAAAAATGGAACATTCTCAGGATGACGTCAGGACATGATCATGTGAACTTGACGGGGGGCGGAGCTTCTTGGCCTTATAATCCTGGTGCTGAATGGCTGAGTTCTGCCGCCTCCAAACCGGTGTAGTATTTCTATGTATGTTAAGGTCAATATAAATTTAAATTTGATTAAGAATGCGACATAAATGTGAGAGGAACACCTACCTGTTACTTCATACACTTAATCTATTATGCAATTAATTTTTAACGATTGCTTCCCTATAATCAGTTTTCCTACTCTTTTTACATACTTGTACCATCTACTGAATGTGTCCAAATTAATTGTGCGGGTGCAATATTGTTAATGTTCTCTAATGTTATAAAATACACGCGTTAAATATTCCGTAGAAGGTGCACAAACACGTTTCATGAGATTACATACTACATATATCATGTGACATGATTATTATGTGGTAAGAATACAGTCTATTAAATGGCTATGAAATTTTATGTGGCAGGTACGATGCAATATAGAATTGTACACTAGGGGTCATTATCGGGATAATATACCCACCGTTCACATCGGAGCATCCAATATATTAAACACCACAGACAAAGCAATGCATTTCTATAGTTTATTAAACAATGTCCTGTTTCCTGACCCAAGTTATTATCTCTAAGAGCGTGTGACACTTGAAATGATGTGGGCAGTACCATGACTATTAGTTTGACTGATATTTAGCCAGTATGAAAATGAACTCTCTGTGGAATATCAACTGTGTAACAGTTTTAAAAGAACAGTAATAACAATATAAAATATGAAACATACATCTGAAAAAACCATTCAAAATGTAAAATTAACAGCAACAGGTTTTTAATTTTTATCCAGTTCGTAGCTCACATGTAGTAAAAGAACTAAATTTACCTTGCCAAACATCCCTCATTAGAGCAATGTAGGAGGCTAAATCCAGCAAACGCATGTTAGAATTATGTTAGTCTTCATATATATCTCTGAATAGACGTTCATATAACAGCACTGTCAAATTTGATAATGCTCTCTCTAATGACCATTCATCATACTCAATCCTGATTGGCTCAAGCATGATTTCAAACCAACCAATGGTCAGTGGTGTGACTATTCAGAATCTGACTCAGGGTTCAAATATTCCCACTTTAAGGGTGTCATATCCCATAATAATCCTTTGTGTGTGTGTGCGTGCACATTTTTGAGTGTTAGTGTTACTGAGCTCCATCCCCCATTCCAGCCCCATGACTGGTTAATCTCAGAGGATTGACACGTTAGACATGGACAGCAGCAAGACAGTAACCTCCTGACGTTGGGCTCTCTCTCTATCCCAGAGGAGAGCTCTGGGTAACAAGATCTGCCTTGATGCCCATTTTCTCACCCAAATGCACCAAAGTTGTTGCATAACTAACTGCAATCCTATTTTTTAATTATGTACTATCATGTTCATCTGATTGGCTGTCCAAAAATTCTGAGCAGGGTGCAGATGACCTGCTTATGAGAGTTTACAACCTTGCCAATATGCCTGTATGGGGACAGTCCACCTTCATGGCTGATATTTGAAGGCACGACCCTTGAACGGAACAAACATTTCCCTCAGGCTTGGGATTCAGCCACTTGCCAGAAATAACTGAAGACCTGCCTTTGAAGGCCCCACGCCTCTGGCGGTACCCCAACCTTCACTTTAATCTCTGAACTCATGCCCTGAAGATGTTCAGAATCACGATACGCAACATAAATTCACCCTCCGCTTTCGAAAAGAGCTGTTAATGTATAAGCATCTTCATTCTCACACTATCACTCCTTACACATTAAAAAAAACATTTATAAATCCAATTTAAATAAATACAAATAAATTAAATAAAACAGGTTAAAGACATCAATTCTGTTAGCGTAACAGATAACAAGCAGATAAATTCTATCACACGCTCACATACGAATGAGCAGGACAGTAGTGTGGCTGATACACACATCAGTGTGTCACCTGGACTGATTTCACATGGCTCGGGGAGGGGGGGGGGTTCTCACAGAGAGTTCCACTGGCGGTTACAGGGTCTTCCTCATGAGGGAGACAGAGTCAGTGTGGTTTATTCCTGACTGTGCCGGAGATGGCAGGCAGTGGGGTAAGGATACAGTCCTGTGGATGGAGAATCACCAGCAGGACGAGCTGGAGAGGAGAGCAGCCACGTCAGGCTGGTCCGCACCTCATTTTCAATACTACTGTACATCTGAAGCTTCCGTGGTCCGGTAACCATGGGCAACCACTCGGCCAATCAGGCCTGGAGGTTACATCCGATGCTTGTGATTGTGTTGCGGTGATTGGCACAGTGTCCTTGCTGGATATTTTTCCTGGGTTTTACGGCAACTGCAGCAAAACCACGGGAATGTCACAAATCCAGCGACTGAAGATCTCTGAGGGTGTGGCAGTTTTGGCTACTTCGAATGGAGATGGAATGGAATGTAGTAGAGAGACAATGTAGGCTCGCTGATGTGATGAGGATGGGAAAGGAAAAGAAATCTAGGTGGCAGACTGCAAAAACCAGACATCCCGACTCAAGGGGAAACAGAGGCAAAGAGTATCAAGAAAACAAACAAGGTATGGGAGTGGTCAGCGATGGTCTGGTTACGGTCACCCACGTGACTGCAGGATCGCGCAGTAGAGGGCTTCATTTGCAATTTGGCAATTTCTAAGAATACAGCCCTGGCTACGCTGCTGGGCAGCAAGGAAGCCCAGTGTTTTGGAAGGAAGGCCCCTGTTCCGAGGCATCCAAAAATGTGCCCGTACGTTTGCTCAACGAAACGTGTATGTCTTATGAGCATGGTGCCGCATGTGAATATTCGATTCACGCACATTCCTATCAGTGGCCATGTATCCTTTACGGCGTAAACATCCGTCTGTACGTGTCTGCTGCTGATAAAGTATGTTCAGTGCAAGTGTGTTTGTGTTGGCTGGCATGCATTATTGCAGGTGACTTCCTGACTAGCGACACAGAGCACTCCCTTGTTATTAAAATTGAAGAACGGCTGTTTAATGCATCCCTGTGTTCCTCACTACAATTTTCTACTTCAGTTTAGCAAAACAAAATCTGAGTCTTTCTCTCAGTTTGAGTCTGGGTAAGATGAACTCTGGCCAATTTATGTAAATTATGTATAGTATGAAGGAATAATTGGACAATAACCTGGCTTAAATGTATAATGTGTGAGATGTATGAGTGAATACGCTTTGTTCGTGTGTGTGTGTGTGTGTGTGTGTGTGTGTGTGTGTGTCTGCAATGTCTGTAAAGTTGAAAACTGTTACCTGGGTTATGTTTTGGCTGTACTGTGAGTTTGTGTGCTCTTGGTGCATTTTCCATTTCTGTGTGTCCGTTTATGTGTATTTGTACGTGATGATGTGTGTGGACGTGTGTATGTGAATTCCCTTTTGGCAGAGTATTTGAGGTATGCATGCGTCTGTGTGAATGTGTGTGTTTGCCTGGTGTTACCCTGCAGCGCCTTGACCCTACAGGACAGCTCTCAGGAGGGCAGGTGTATGGCCCCCCTAGGGTCCACTGGTGACTATAGCACCCCATCCATGAAGCTAGTGTCCAGCCTTTGGATCAGCACACGGATGAAGGACATCTCCTTGCGTGTGTTCTCAAAGATGACCCGCGGGTCGTCTGACTGGCAGCGCAGGCAGTTGGGAGCCATGACCATGGCCAGGTTGCTGACGTCCATCTTGGTGATGGAAACATTGGCGGGCTGTGCAAACACCTGGGCAGAGAAAGGGTAGGGGGCAGTGACAGGGTCAGCGGGAGTAACGGAGGAAGAGGAGGGATGTGTGTGCTTTACAAAGAGAGAAGGACTGAATGAAGAAATGACAGAGACAGAAAAAGGACCCTCAGAAACAAGGAAATCTGAAAAGAAGCGAATACAGAAGAGCTGCGGGATCAGTTTGACTACAGTAGGTAGTGATAGACAGGAAGCAAAACTGAAAATAAATAAGGTAAGGCAATGTGGAGTTAGGAAGCGGAACAGGAAGTACATACAGTAATGCAATATGTAGTTACTGGACAGGAAGTGGAGCTGGAAGTAAATAACGTTAAGCAATATGGCGTTACTGGACAGGAAGTGGAACTGGAAGTAAATAAGGTAAAGCAATATGTAGTTACTGGATAGGAAGTGGAACTGGAAGTAAATAAGGTAAAGCAATATGGAGTTACTGGACAGGAAGTGGAACTGGAAATAAATAAGATAAAGCAATATGTAGTTACTGGATAGGAAGTGGAACTGGAAGTAAATAAGGTAAAGCAATATGTAGTTACTGGATAGGAAGTGTAACTGGAAGTAAATAAGGTAAAGCAATATGTAGTTACTGGATAGGAAGTGTAACTGGAAGTAAATAAGGTAAAGAAATATGGAGTTACTGAACAGGAAGTAGGGCCAGAAGTAAATAAGGTAACACAATATGGAATTAACAACCAGAAGTGTAAAAGAAGGTAAATAAGGTAGTGCAACATGAAATTCAAAGGCAGGCAGAGAGAGAGACGGATAGGAAGTGCAGCGGACCTGCAGGAAGCGGATCAGGTAGCACAGCACCATCTTGTTGATGTGGGGCAGGTTCAACACCAGGTTGACAGCAGCCTCTGCATCGTCGTAGTTCGAGATGCACTCATCGTAGAACTCGTGGGGGATCAGGGGCTCCTCCAGTTCACGGTACCACAGTTTCAGCAGGGAGGCTGAATGGGAGGATAGACGTGTAACTGACATCATCGTAGTGCAGGGAACCGGTACATAGTATTAACTGATCTGATCAGGAGAGAAAACCCCAGCTGCACGCCTGAGCATGTGTGTGGCTCCACCAGAAACGGGATGGCAGCCGGTGGACTCTCATCAAACAAACCCAGCTTATGTAGGAAGAAGATGTCGAGAAGATGGTGACGAGTAAGTGGAAAAGAAAAATGATGGGACAGTGAGCTTGGTTCAAAAGGCCCATATGGCAGAAAGCAGGGATGGGCGGCAAATACCTGGAACATGTGGGTCCTCGAGTCCCGTGGGGACCCTCCACTGGTCCACCTGAAGTTTCAGAGCGTTGACCTCATCTATGTCACCAGGAACTCTGTGACGCAACACGGGATGGCCAAGCAGCCTCAATTAGCCGTCAATGGACACATGCTGATCCCTCTTCCCCTTGCCCTCCCTCTGTTTCTCTCTTCAGCCTTCATTCTTCCCCAGTCCGTCCGTCCGTCCGTCCTTCCTTTCTTTCTTTCTTTCTTTTTCCTTCCTCCCTCCCTCCCTAATGCCTGCTCCACCAGGATGGCTTCTACCCTTGACATTCCTAGAAAAATACCAGCCCAGACGGTCACCTGAAGATTCCCTCGGTTTGGTCCCCGTTGAGCACCAGAACCTCCTCAGAGAGGCGTGTCTGCACCCAGGGCAGCTGCCGGTCAGGGTAGCGCTCCCTCTGTAAAGCCATGACCTCCGCCAGTGTGCTTCCGAACATTGAGGGGCTGAAGATGGCGACGCGGGCATAAATGATCTCCTCCAAGCTGGGCTTCTGCAGGCCCTGCAATGCGCACGGGTGCGAGGGGGACAGACACTGCATTAAAAGAGATGTGGAAGCACTGTACAGTAAAGTAGGAGCAGTGCACAATGAAGTAGGGGCAATGCACAATTAACTGTGAGCACTGCACAGTGAAATAGAAACATTGCGTAGTGAAGTAGGAGTACCACATAGTGAAGTGTGAGGACAGCACAGTGAAGTAAGAGCACTGCACAGTGAGGTAAAAACACTGCGCAGAAAAGTGCATAGTAATAGCGTAGCATCCCATCTCAGAGGTCATCTCCAGTTAGCAAAAGGAGACAAACTGCCCTTGTTACCCTGCCAAGGTGCAGTGGGCGCCAGCCTTGCTGGGACAGGCCCGTTGGCGGGAGCACAGACTGGCACCGCGGTGGGCTGCTGGCCGTCTGCCTCATGTATGACCACACACACATGCATGCGAGCAAAGGCAGACTGAAAGAGAGACACAGGGGTCTTTATGCAGGCTGTTACATATATGAAAGCACAGAGAAACACATACACACATTGACGTGCTTTAAACAGTAAGAGTTGTGGTGTGGCAGAAAAAACAAATCACGCCCTATCAGAGAGTAGCATCAGCCGGAAGCTGCACTCAAGCAGCTCGGAGTCTGAGGCGGGACTAAACCGCCGCCTCCCGGGGAAAATTAAAATTAGAACAGAGAAGAGGATAGCCAGAGTGTGCTGAAGAATGGGCAGACATGAGGAGGACAAGGCAAGGAAAACAAACCTATGCGTGGATTGTTAAACACGTAACCTCAAACGGAAACAGAAACCTGACCTACCCCGGCTCGGCTAAGATCATTCCCCCCCCACACACCTGTTCCCATGGTAGTGATGCGATGTGATAGGCCTTCCTATGACGCAGACAAATAGCCCGCTCACTATAATCAATCACAATCAGAAAGTGGTCACTGACGCCAAGGGAAAAGGCTGGCGCCAAGTAACTCTCACTCACGGTGCATCCAATCCCAACACGAGCCAATAAATCAAACCTTCCCCCCTGACCCCAGGCCACCTAATTCTCACTCTGTTTTAAAACGGTGCATGTCTGTGTGGAACAGGTCTCAGGGAGACGGCGAGGGGCCTAATTTGTGAGCCCGTGGGTGTCATGCAGAGAATGCTTACCCAGAATCCCATGTGTTACCGTGCAACAACGTGAAGCAGATATATGAGGTGTAGAAACTCACCTTGCTGAATATGTGTCGCCCTCCATCACCTCCACACCTACGAAACTGCTCAGCTCAGCACATCCTGAGGTGACCTACATATCATAACTCCGCGTCTCGCCCCACAACTACCCAGAATGCCTTACTGTGACGGAAACTCCAATAAGTCAAGATGTAGGGGGGGGGGGAAAGCTAAACTCTCCTCCATGCTCCATTTTGGCCCAGCTGCTACCTCCAGGAGTGTCTGGCTGTGTTGGACATCTTGACTAATCTGCTGAGAAACATCTCCATCATTTAACGCGACGGTCATTTAACTCAACCTTCCAATTATGTAATGTAATTATGTGTCTGTTATTGTATTTACTTCACAAACTCACATGCCAAACACAAAGGCCACACACCACCCTGATTTTTCTTTTTCCAGTTTTAAACATATAACGCTTAATTTCATACATGGTGTCCGCATGGCCTGCTAGACCGGGAAAAGCACAAACGGCACCCGAACAACCCCAATCCAACCTTCACGGCTCAGAACCCTTAAGCACTTATCGCCTTTCAGCTTTTCCTTGTACCGGGACACATTCACACGTGCAGGCGTGGGCTTTCTCTGAGCAGAGCGGTAAATGGCACGTTAGGAAACGGCACACGTATGTCGCTCTGAAAGTGCGTGACGCAAAGAGCGACCCACAGTACCAGGGTAGGGGCGAGTTAAGTCTGAATGAAACGCCCGCAAATACAAAACTGCGCGAATGAAATATTTAACGCTGGCAGCGGCATAAGATGAAAGCTTCACAGGGGTGAAAGGCAGAGACTTAGGAGACTGTCACAGCCGCGGGCGACACGCAACCGTCGCTACATTTTCACATTTTACGTCGAGATGAAATTTATTACGGTAATTAGCCAGCTGCTGCAAGGAAACCGCTTCACGTTCACGGAAGAAATGTGGGGGCGAGAGTAAAGGTATTCGAGGCCAGCGTCAACGAACGTGCCATTAATTTATCGACTACCTGCGGAACGGTGCTGTGTTAAAATCAGGTATGCAAGTAAAATTTCATTAAAGCCTTTGTTACAGAAAGGGCTGGTTAATTACAGACTGCGAGAGGATCCTTCGCTGAGCTCTGAGTCTAATCGGACCAGGCTCCCACAACCCCATTTTCTAGCAATTAGTCACAGGGAGCCATCGATGGCTAGGTAATTAGACAGGAGACAAACGGCCTCACCCTGAGTCGAGCGACAGACTGGGCCTCAAACACCCCGAGGGACTAGAACCATCATCAGGGCACACTAAGTACACTCTGAGTCCGGGGAATACTTTAAAAGCACTTAAGTACTTTAAGAGAACCTGCACTACTAAATTCTGAAGAAGCTTTTAATGTGATTTAATGGAGCTGAGCCCACAGCCAGAAGGTTGTGGGGTCAAATCTCAGAGAGGTCTCTGCAGGAAGTTCCCTAATGCGACCTTCCTCCGGAGTGCTGTCTACCTGGCGGATGGTGATGGGCTCATCAACCCGGAGCCTCCAGTGAGTTGTACTGTTACCTTTTTGGCTCCAGTCAGGCCCGCCTTCTGCAGCTTCCGGTGACAGTACTTAGCATAACTGCTTATGGCCACGCCTACAACAGGAGGAAGGAGAGAGGGAGGAAGGGTTAGCGTGGGACCGTCTGGGCCCGGCAGACCTGCTGAGAGCACACAGAACCACGGGCACATTAGTCAGCCTGTCACAGGGAGAGCCAGATAGCCCCATGAGACCAGTGGAGTTGAACAGACATCGAAAGCGCACCACCTCCCTGAGGAGGAATATGGATTAGTGCGATCACATGAGCACGAGAGCCAGGATTAAAGGCACTCTAATGATCTGCTAGATGTGTGTCCAGGACAGTGATTCTGTCAACCTTCATCCTAGAAGAAAAACAACTGGATCAGTGTCTGACACATGCAGGGGGCGTGGTCACATCCTGTCTCAGGAGGGAGGTGTGGTCACATCCTGTCTCAGGAGGGAGGTGTGGTCACAGCCTGTCTCAGGCAGGAGGTGTGTCCTCAGGTGAGGGATAGTGGTCTCAGCCTGTCTCAGGTGGGGGTGTGGTCTCAGCCTGTCTCAGGAGGGAGGTGTGGTCTCAGCCTGTCTCAGGAGGAAGGTGTGTCCTCAGGCAGGGGTGGGGTCTCAGCTTGTCTGAGGCGGGGGTGTGGTCACAGCCTGTTTCAGGCGGGAGATGTGGTCACGGCTAGTCTCAGGCGGGAGGTGTGGTCACGGCCAGTCTCAGGCAGGAGGTGTGGTCACAGCCTGTCTCAGGCGGGAGGTGTGGTCACGGCCAGTCTCAGGCAGGAGGTGTGGTCACAGCTTGTCTCAGGCGGGAGGTGTGGTCACGGCCAGTCTCAGGCAGGAGGTGTGGTCACGGCCTGTCTCAGGTGGGGGTGTGGTCTCAGTCTGTCTCAGGTGAGGGATATTGGTCTCAGTCTGTCTCAGGCTAGGGTGTGGTCTCAGCCTGTCTCAGATGGTAGGTGTGGGCACGGCCTGTCTCAGGTGGAGGGGTGGTCTCAGTCTGTCTCAGGCTAGGATGTGGTCTCAGTCTGTCTCAGGCAGGGGTGTGGTCCAAAACCCCCTGTGGTCCTTTTATTGAATATTACCAGAAAACATAGCAATGCTTGTCAACATTTTAGTTATATTTATTTCTGACATTTTTTATAGTACACTTACGCCAAAGCTATTGCTAGAAATTTTACGGTTTGAAAAATTTAAAATAAATATACATCCTATCATATTCATACTAAATCTTTATCCTTCACTCTGTAAAACTGCACAGAGCAAACACGTATAATTAAGCAGCAATTCCTCCAGCTGGCCTTGGATGGCGCTGTAGCTCAAAGTCCTTAAAGCTCTCACAACCAGATCAGTACTGCAGTTCTACATCAGCGATAAATGCTCTTGTACATATAAATAATCAGCACACATATCAGGCATAGCTGTGTTTATGGGGATTTTTCTGGTGAATTCAGTTCCCTGCGAATCTACTGAGGTTTGAGTAATGTGCCATAAATCATTTAGGGAATGAAGTCACGCTACCCACACGGAGAGTGAAGAAACACAAGCGGACAGTTTCAGGAGAATAACCACACATGACTGTCTGAACAGCCCAGTACTACAATGTTTGATTTGCAGCGTAAATATTTGTTAAGAGACAAATCTGGTTCTCTCTCTCCTCTTGGGAAATTTACATGAATTTACACTCAGAACGGGGTGGGCAAAACAACGCGAAGAAGGGATGAAAGACTTCCCATAATCCTTTGTGGGGTGCTCCACTGTGAACTGACCAGCTGAGGTAGACAAAACAGCTTGGGGGGGGTCCCTGATAAACATTATGGACAGACAGTGATGGCAAAGCAGGATATAACCTAGAAAGTCGTCTGAAAATGCAATTAGAAGGTGTCCTTTGCGTCAGCAGGTTCTCTGTCTGGAGCGGAGTGCAGTTGGGAATAAACGGTGAGGTGGAGCACCTCACCCTGGTGGCTTTAGGAATTACACAACAGTAGATGAAATGCACAGTACCCTGCATGTTTTATCCGCTCATCACCAACATCCCCACTCCCAATGCACCTGTAGCCCCTCCCATTTCACCATGTACCAATCCCTATCCACAAAGCCCCATCTGATCACCCCTCTATGTCCAGAGCCCCTCCTCCTCATTAATCCCCATCACCCTTACACACCCACCCTTGGTGTCGTTGAGCGGGTCCATGTGCCGGTAGATGTATCCTTCAAGGTAGGAGTGGAACTTAGGTGTTGGGGGGAAGAAGGCCAGGCAGATGGCCATCAGCTCCCAGCCGCGCTCCAGGCTGTCATAGCGGAAGTTCTCTGTGGTCTGTCGGCACAGCTGGATGTAGAGCTCGTCGCGGAGGCCCTGACAGCTCCAGCCACGCACCACGATCTCCAGCGCCACACTCAGCGGTTCCAACTTGGTACGCCGGTCACCCATGTACATCTGGATGAGCTTGAAGATCTCCACGGCCTCCTTCTTCACGGAGCGGTCCGACGTGACGATCATGGGCTTCTTGATGGGCTCACTGCTCCATGCCAGCATGTTGGCGATGGAGACCTTACGCCGGAACAGTCCCTGCGGGTAAAGGTGACCGTCCCATAACACATGGAGAACCAGGGCAAAGTTGTGCCTAAGGGCCAGGTCAGGCCAGACTCTCTGGAGATGTGGGACACATGGTTGTTCAGGATGACCTAAATCCCAGCCCAGGATCTTCTAAATATTCTCTAAATATTCAGCATGGACATACTGAGGAGCCCCATGTGTGTTGGCGTATGTGGCATCATGTTATAAAGGCGTGATTCTAGCTAGTGGCCGAGCCTGGTGTAAACGCAGCTCTTGGAGTGCATCTTCTACACGCCAATCTTAGACAAAGGCTCACTCCAGTCTCCCAGCAGTCTGGTGTGCCCCTCTGTGTATATGCGTACCTGCGTGTGCTTATTGAAGTGCTTGGACGCCCAGTTCTCGATGTCGGTCTCGGAGGATGGCTTGCGCAGGCTGAATTCCGGGAAGACCCCGCAGCTGGCACTGGGGATCAGGTTGCGGGCGTTTCGGCTGGCTTCGAACTGGGCGCACGCCCCAAGGTCCTCCGACTGGTGGGCGCGGCGTTGGGTGAGACAGTGAGAGCAGGGGATTCTTTAGCTAATGAGGTAATGCCTTATGAATCAACAAAACCGTACTACACTGCACACAAATAAATCCGCAGGGAGCACAGAGTGAGCAAATGCTGAGGGGAAAGATGAAAGGAGATGAAGGACAACAAAAAAGGGAAAAGAGAAGATACAGAAACACGGGATAGAAAAGCAGAAGTAAAGGGAGGTGTGGTGTGTGAGGTGTGTTCCTCTGTCATATGTCCCCCCCCACTGTGACATATGTGTGGGTGCGACCCTCCCACTGCAAGGTATTTGTGGGTGTGTCCCTCCCCCTGTGAGGTTTCTGTGTGTGGGTGTGTCCCTCCCACTGCAAGGTATTTGTGGGTGTGTCCTTCCCCCTGTGAGGTTTCTGTGTGAGGGTGTGTCCCTCCCACTGCAAGGTATTTGTGGGTGTGTCCCTCCCCCTGTGAGGTTTCTGTGTGTGGGCGTGTCACATCTGTGAGATGTGTGTGGGCGTGTCCCTCCCACTGTGAGGTATTTGTGGGTGTGTCCCTCCCCTTGTGAGGTTTCTGTGTGTGGGTGTGTCCCTCCCACTGCAAGGTATTTGTGGATGTGTCCCTCCCCCTGTGAGGTTTCTGTGTGTGGGTGTGTCCCTCCCACTGCAAGGTATTTGTGGATGTGTCCCTCCCCCTGTGAGGTTTCTGTGTGTGGGTGTGTCCCTCCCACTGCAAAGTATTTGTGGGTGTGTCCCTCCCACTGCAAGGTATCTCCTGTGAAATGTGTGTGGGTGTGTCCCTCCCACTGTGAGGTATTTGTGGGTGTGTCTCTCCCCTTGTGATGTTTCTGTGTGTGGGCGTGTCACATCTGTGAGATGTGTGGGTGTGTCCCTACTCCTGCGAGATATGTGTGGGCATGTCCCTCCCACTGTAAGGTACCTGGATGTGGGTATGTCCCTCCCCCTGTGAGGTGTATGTCCCTTCCCCCCGCAAGTTCCTCCCCACCTGTGAGGGGTGCAGGTAGGGCTCGGGGGAGGCCAGGTTCGTTTGCACAGACAGGCTCTTCTCCAGCAGCGCCTGGGGAAAACCCAGCCTCTCGAAGGCGCTGCGTTTCCAGGGGTGCCCGTCATGCTGGGCCAGCGCCTCATCCTCACTGAACGCCCGCACCACAGGACCAGGCAGGGGCACCGGCGCCGCTCCATCACTCTCGTACCCGTCCTTGACGCTTTGCGGCGTGGTGCTCAAGGGTGTGCCTGGGGCCCGGCCGGCATCCCAGCTGCCGCGCTGCCGCATCTGCTGCACCTGCTGCGCCTCCCAGGCAAGGCGCGCCTGTGCCAGCATCGCTTCTGTGTCGCCACCACTGCTCGGCGCTGCCTCCTGCGACAGGTTGCGTGTCTTACGCTTGCGGTTTCCGCCGCCGTTGCCACCTGCACCATTGCCAGGAGATGCCGGGCTATCGGGAGGGCCGGCCGGGTCCTCGTAGACGAAGCGCTGCCCGGCTTTTTCGGCTACAGCCCGTGGGTCACGCACCAAAGACTGGGCATGTTGCAGGGTGCAGGACCCCCCATAGGGGGCGCCACCAGACCCACCAGGCTGGTACCTGAGCAGCCTGTCAGCTGTGCGGAATCGCGGGCTGGATCCCGACTGTTCCACATAGACAAGCTGCTTGACATACTCCCTGCCAGCCGGGCTGTACTCCAGGTTCTGGGGTTTGTCCGGACCATGCTGCCGGGTCAGAACCAGTTGTTGATAGGGTGAAGGGCTCTGCTTGGGTGAGTGGAACAGGGAGGAGGGCTTTCCCCGGCCAGGGGAGGATATGGGATGTTCACCGGTCTGTTGGCATGCCGCGTCCGCCGGCGGCTCCTCGTAGATGGGGGGGTGGTACTCAGATGGCGGCTCCTCATAAAGCGGGGGCTCATAGCCATAACGGGGGGAGGGTGGCTGCGAATCAGCGGACAGCCGGCGATATGTCCCGCCATCACTACCCAGCAGTGGCGAGCCGGCCAGCTCTGGCCGCTTGAGAAAGGGAGAGTGAATGGCGGGTGAGCCGTCGGGGTCAGGGGCCATGTTCCCCGAGGCATGGCGGGCACGAGAGGGCGGCCCTGAACCCTCGCAGAGGGTAATGCCATTGCCTTGGTGTGTCAGAAAGCTGGGCTCATGGTCCTTCACCTTGATAAGCATACGATCCTTCGTCCCAGTGTTCCAGCAGTAAGGCGATGACCTGTAGGGGGCGCAAATGTGTCATATCAGGCACAAACAGCCCCAACACCAGCAATATGACATTCAACATGGTGCTATGAAATCCAGACACCCCCAGACACAAAAAAATCACATATGAAGACAACAGTGAAACTGAACAGAATTCTGGGAACTTGGAGGACTGTGATTCACAAAGAAGGGAGCTGGAGCAGGATTTGAGCTCACAGCCCTAAAGAAGTGAGTGTAGACTCACAACAAGAATCAGTTTAATGAGAATCAGAAATGGTTCCATTGTGAGCCCCTCTACGATGTACCTACACACTCAACAGCCAATCGGGTACGAGGGGGTGGGGAATAAGTGTTATATCAATCACTAGAACAGCCAGGCGATCCTCAGAGAGTGAATAAAGTCCATCATTAATGCGGGCCTGTCCTCACGTTAACCTCCGCATGCAGGACGCTAGCGAGCGGCCCATCCCTCGCCATCTGGGCTGCTGCCTGCGGTCGGGGCTTCAAAGCGTCTGCCGAAGTGCGCTCTTTCATGGAGGCCAGCTGCGAAGCTCCAGTGGCCCCTCAGCTGAGGATGTCATTATGGGCGATAACGAGACGAGAGCACCCCCCGCAGGCGCGCGGACCCTCTTGAGCGAGCCACACAACACTCGTGCATAAACGGCTTTTATGGTTGCGTCATCAGCCAGCTAGCCAGAGCTACTTAATTTCGAGTTTGCGTTACGCAACTGTGATTGGGAAGCATTCATGCCTGAAGATGTTATACCACCAGTGGAATCGAACAGCCTGTCCCTAACGTCTCACCCCAGCCACTGAGCCCTGCCCCCTTGCTGTGATGTACTGCAAATATCGATATAACGGCTAAGAGCCAAACTATCATGCTACCGAAAACAAATTCATTATCCGTAAAGAATAACCAGCGTATAATAGGTTTATAGATGACTTCCATGGCAACAGCCTGAACCACGTGCTTAACGGATACCCTGAAATCTGAGCATGAAGGATCAGGGCTTAATTAGATTATATAAAGTAGTCAATATAAGTCACAGCCCTGAATACTGAAAGAATTTAGACTGGGTGGGGGGGTGAGAAGGAGGCATGCGCACAGGGATGATTCTAGGAATTTTGTAGGGTGGAGGCATACGAGGGGTCATAATTCATACAGAGGAGCCTCTTATCATTAGTCAATGATATGTTTTGAAATGGTGAACGACAGAGGAGGGGGCGCTTTGGCAGCCAATCACCTTTGAGCTGGGGTCACTGCCCCTGTGGCGCCGCCCCTGTATACAGCCTTGTACGTATAAATGACTGGCTATAGTTGCCAAGGCGACTGAATATGAGGCTGGAGGCGATGTGGGGGGCGCTTCTGTCTTGTTCGGGAGTGCCTGATCGCTGTCTGGCTCGTTCAGCAGTGGGCGCCCCCATGCCGAGTATGCCCACCCCCAGGGGGACAGTGTTCCTGGAAGCGAGGCATGCTGGGAAATTAAATCAGGATGTCTACACACCCCCTTAGTAGAGGGGTTTTACTACAAGGTCCCCTGGAAATAAATCTGTGTGTGGTTGTGTGTGTGTGCGTGTGTGTGAGAGATGCATGCTCGCTGCTACATTAAATCAAACTTCCTTTAGAGAAATTTCCAGGCCTGTCCGCTGAGTGTTCACCTAACCATTTGTCCACGTCGCCCTCCACATTCCCGAAAATTTAGGGCAGTCCTAATTAGCTATCATTCCCATTCCGGCATCGTTTACCCCGAACACAAACCTGGCGCGGCTCTAAAATAGCACACTTTATGCTTTATGTCCTCTCATTAAGAGGAGAGGTAGACGCAGATGATTTACCACACAGCACTCAGCTCCAAAGGTGAGGTGGGAGCAGTTCTATTCAGGCTCGGGGTGGGACCTGGATTTCATCCCAAACCCTGCATCGGGAGCCAAGAGACTTAATTGGAGACTGACTTTGTACTTACTCCCATATCCAATTAATCAATTAAGGTCCAACTGCTACATCTTATGAAAATCAGAGATGCCATCATTCTGAGGAGGAAGTTGACTACCTGACCCCCATTGACAAACATGCCACCCTGCCCGGCTCACCTCTCTCGCTCTTCCTTCCCCCCAGCGTTGACGTTGACATTGGCGTTGGGTGCCTCCTGGTCCAGCGAGGAGGAGGTGCTGCCGTGGCGACTGAGCGGCGGCGGTGGCGAGTCGGAGCTCTGCTTGAGCGTCTGCAGCTTGGCCAGGGGGATGATGTCGCAGTCGTGGGGGCGGTGCCACACGGTGCGCTGGGACGCTGCACTGTAGTAGTAGAACCTCGACGTGTTCGGGTCGAACAGCTCCCACCACTGGTCGTCGCCCGAGCGCTTGATGCGCACGCCCTGCGGCGGGTCCCACACGCACTCGCCCGTCAGCAGGTTGGCGTACATGCGCTCCCGCGTGCGAGGCTCGATGATCTCCACCCACTCCAGCCTGCAGGGGGCGACAGCGATACGCCACAAACTTGTTATATGTGCTTGTGATCTCTTTAAATAGTTAAATTCATTCAGCTTAAAAAAGAAACTTAAAAAACATACTAAATAAAAAAATGCATTTAAGCTGGCATAAGCATCATTTTAACCTTTTAAAAATCATTAGATCCTGGTCACATGCCCCCCCCCCCCCTTCCTGCTAAGGGAATACAGACAGGACTGGATAAAAGAGGCAGATCCTGCTATCTGGATCAGCTTCAAACACGCCTGTCAGCTTCTTGTACTGGCTCCGGCGAACAGCTCCGGAAGAATCCGCCGAGGGCTTTGCGGGGTAACCCTCCCGACTGCAAATGGCACCGCAGCTGTGTCCTCTCTACATCCCTGGTCTTTTCATCTTTTAATGTCACATTCTATGCAGTTTTAAGGCCTCGGTGCGTTCAGCTGGGCCGCAAGTGCACTTGGCGCCACGTTACCGCCGCCAGTGGTGATGCATGTCTGTCACATGTGACGTTACCACGCTGGCCAGGTGTGTGGCGCTGGCATACGTCACCGAACCTCGTCACCACACACCTTCTGGATCACGGTGACCGTGACGCAGCTGGCCATTCACAGTGGAAGGCACTGGCGTCCCACCCCCCGGGATTTCGCCGCGCTCAGCTGGGACTGGCAGTAAAATCTCCCAGAATCAATTTTTAATCCATTAACGAGATGTCTGTCTAATGAAGCAACGGGATGCAAGTGTGACGTGATCGACCCTCTGTCCGCCCCCCCCACCCAGCTCCAAATCCCATTCATCAATCCCCCCCCACCCCAAACTGGAAAACAAAAAAGTTTTTATTGGTTTAGCTCTGGTCCCAGGGGACAGAGAGCACTGTGGGCTCGGGCTCCCCCCCCCCCCAATACCCAAGGAGACACTTATCAAAATGATGACTGTCACGTGGGGAGGGGGGTGATGTGGTGGATGCTCTCCTTTCTGTGTTTGTTTAAGCGGAGCTAATTCACAGGCCCATCACGGCGGGAGCAAGGGGGCGGGACAAATGAGAGCTGAGATGGAGGGAGGAGGGGATGACTGGAAGGGATCGACGAGGGGAGCCGCGGACATGGTGGTTTTGGCGGTAAAAAGGGAGCTCAGAGGTATCTACAGACCCGCACGCCCACAGCAAATAATAGCAAGGCTCACCAACCGCTCCGGACCGCGCTCATCATGTGTCCGAAGCACTGCAGAACCAGCAGGGTGTCAGGCTGCAGACTAGAGATATTTTTTTCAATTGCTCCTTCATCACTGTGTACCATAACTGGGCTTAACCCCCCCGAAAAAGTTCTCCATGCCACTGTAATAAATACAGCAGATCATGCAGCACAAGCAGCCTTTATCGACTCATCTATGTGGCTTAATTCACCAGAGACCATGAGGATCCAGAGATACCTGGCTCACAGACGCCTGGCCCACAGATACACATCCTACAGACTCCCGGCTCACAGACTCCCAGCCCACAGATACACATCCCACAGACTCCCGGCTCACAGACTCCCAGCCCACAGATACACATCCCACAGACTCCCGGCCCACAGATACACATCCTACAGACTCCCGGCTCACAGACTCCCGGCCCACAGATACACATCCCACAGACTCCCGGCTCACAGACTCCCGGCCCACAGATACACATCCCACAGACTACTGGCTCACAAATGCCCGGCCCACAGACTCATGACCCATAGTCGCCCGGCCTACAGATACACATCCCACAAACTCCCAGTTCACACATGCACGGCCTCACAGTCTCTCGCCTCACAAACGCACAGTCCATAGACGCCCAGCTCAGAGACACCTGGCCTCACAGACGCATGGCCCACAGACGCCCGACCTACAGATACACATCCCACAGAATCCTGGCTCACAGACACATGGCCTCACAGACACTCGCCACATAAACGCACAGCCCATAGACTCCAGACTCACAGACAAATGGCCCGCAGACGCCCGGCCCACAGACAGGCTCTCTAAGCAAGACTCGCCTGCACGCTCTGATGTCTCTAAATGTCACCCATCCGTGTTTTCTTCTCCTCCTTCCTCTTAAACCCCAAATGTAATGAAAAGAAAGCACCTGAGGAGTGCCGGGGTTGTCTCTCAACGCTAACAGTGATCACCCCCCTCTGGCCCCGTGGGCTTGAGAACGGACCATCCGTCATTTCTCTACAGGCCAGACTGGCCAAGGGGTTTTTGAACAAATCCTCATGAAAGCCCGCAGACACGAAACATAACTTGATTGAGGTCCATTATGTGTTGACTGGGTTACTTATATGGGGGTGGGGCTAATTTTGTGGGTGGGACTGTCTATGTAAGCAAGGTTGGTTATATTTGAGCATCTGTGTGGGAGTAGGGCTAATTATTTGTGGGTGGAGCTCCCAGACAAAGCTGCTCCCCACCCAGGCACAATATCCTCACAATGTGCTCAGTACAACCAGGCATTCCAATCGCACCAGCATGATGGATGGACTCATTGATGGAGCAATGGGAGCGGCAGCCCCCAGGCTGTCTACTGATTAAGAGCTTCGCAGGGACACAACCCAGCTATGTTCGAATTCACCGCTGCTGAGTTCAGTCGATCACCCATCAATTACTGGAGGAGTTCGTTGAGGCTAAGGGCAGGGGGTAGACACAGGTTCCCGACTCGGGGTTGGCACAGCCTACCGGTAACAGAAACCGCTCACAGATTGATCTACGCGGGGCCTGCAGTACAAAACAGCCGAAGGTATCGTGTCCAGAGGTGAAACAGTTGCTGGTTCAAGCCCCAAGACTGACTGTAGCTATCGTATTTAGAGATGAAACCAGAAGGTTGCTGGCTCAAGCCCCAAGACTTACTGTAGCTATCGTTTTTAGAGATGAAACCAGAAGGTTGCTGGCTCAAGCCCCATGAGTGACTGAGGATATCGTTTTCAGGGGTGAAACCAGAAGGCTGCTGGTTCAAAACCCATGACTGGCTGCCTTTGAACGGGGTCGTGTCCTTGAATCACTCCAGTAAACTGCCCAACAATATAAAAACAGAATCAATTAAGTTTCTAAGAAACAAATATTTTAACATAAAAAAAATCCCAATTATTTAACAGTATTAATTAAGAGAGATGTCTCTGAAAGACGTTCAGCATCTATAAGGATAAACTATAAACCTGCACTTCCTTCGGAAGATCACTTACGACACAGAGCGAGGGTATTGGGGGGTTCACTTTCCCGATTAAAGCCAAAGGGAACAGCTGAACAGTTTTATGACCCGTGTCATCGGGTGAGGGGGAGGAGAGGAGGAAGGTGACTGTGTGTGGAGATTTGTGCAGCACTGCCTCGGGAAGGAAGAAGGATGAGGGCCCAGCGGCTGGTGAAGAGGTGCACACGTGACACACGCACGTTCATACCCCCACATATATATATATATATATATATATACACACACACACACACACACACACATATGCACACATGCGCAGACATATGCAACCGCAAACAGAACCCTGCATTTGTTCCCACACGCACAAATGCACACGACAGCCAGTTGTAGTTGGCTTCTAAACGGCCCAAACCTACAGCAGGTTATGTCCATTACAGTGTTTCCCCTACCATTATATCACCTCCCGTCCCCCCTTCTAAGCCAAGTTAATTTTATTTTCTATATTGCACCAGATCACAACAGAAGTCATTTAAGGTTACCTTTCCCATAGAACAGGTCTATACATTATTCTTTTATTAAACAAACTAAATAGCCTTTAGTTATTCATCTTATTCACACAACAGCTTCTCCTCCATACATTCTCCTCCGCTCTCTGTATCGCGCATGGCGGAGTTCTGCCCTGATGCGCGTGCACAGACAGGGGAGCACAATCCCCCCCCCCCCCCACCCCACCCCCCAAAACCTAGGGGCAACATTATGCCTCATGCTGTCCTCTAAATCGTCTGTAAACCCGACTTCTGGTTCTGCTCGCCTCTTCCCAGGTTCCCCTATGAAATCTCAAGGTTCTTCCAAGGTCACGTGTGACTCTTGACCCCCGGGTGATCAGTCCGCATCAATCCCTCTCCCAGGCTGCGACGCAGACACTTCAGGCTGCCGATCCCAGTTAACCATGTAGTGGGGGGGCACTCTTTAATCTCCCATACATGAGCACGCAAGCACACACCCGAGATGCGAGGCGTCACCCTGAAGCACTCAGCTTTCATCCTGCTTCTTACTCATGACTAAAAGCTGTAAATAGCTCCCTAGGTTGCCTTATATGGGGTCCAAATCTTTAAGTCGTTTCTAGGCACAGAGCAGCTGCAGGAAGCCGAGGTGGAGCGACGTGGAAACGCGGGTCGGAACCATCCGGACTCGGGCTTGGGGTGCTAGCCCCCTCCTCACTCCAGCAAGACACAATGGCACATAGCTGTTTCCATAGAGAATGGCCAAACCTTTACCTCCCATGCTGTTCCCTCTGACACCCCCCCCCCCCATCATCCCTAACCAGATCAAAATGGTTAAATAAGCTAGGGGGGGTCAAGAAAAAAAAAGAAAAGAAAATAATGCAGATCTCCCTGTCACCTCCCTCCTAGCGGTGACACGGTAATTACTGCGTTTTTCTCCTCGTAATTGAAAAGCTGTCACGCTTCAATCAAGCTGTCACTTACAAGCCAGGCAATCCAGCCTGTCACATGCCCATCCCGCAAAATGGATGACGGAAACTTCTGAGCCCCACGCCAGCTCTGTAGCCGCGTGACATAGGATCAGCTCTGAGCGTGAGAATTAGCTGACGGCTCGACGTGTTACAGGAGAGAAGCGTGTTCCTTCGGGGTATGTTTGGTGATCTGTTACTTGAGAAAACAAAATGGGGCGTGCACAGCAAGGACCGGGAGGGCTTCTTTAACTATTTTTTATAAACACAGCTACATTTTTCTTCTGTAGACATGCAGAAGAAAGTGCAGTGTATGGAGGATTTTTCCAGGTCCTTGTCCCACAGGTGTTTTTAGAGAAGAAAACAGATTCAGATGAAAAAGGGCGACAGAGCTGGCGAAAGAAGGGAGATGGAAGGGGAGAGAGAGAGAGAGAGAGAGAGAGAGAGAGAGAGAGAGGGAGGAAAATACAAAGTTAACTAAAACTTGCTAGTGTGTATCGAGCACGAGACACAGACGTTGTCATCCAGAAATATCTCCTCATGAAAGTTTAATCATATACAGTAAATGGAGGTGCCGTAATTTGTGTGTGTATATCACGAGGGAGAAATGGGGTTTTATACATGGAGAGATGAAATCACAAATGGACGTCTAAATGAAGACAGGAAAATTTGATGAGACGATTAGGCCGCCTGTTCCATTGAGAGGCCCATGGGGGGAGCCAGTGGGCACATTTGGAAATAAGTTAGCCAGAAATATGCTGTTTAGAAATGAGTAATGTGTGCAGATGTCCAAATGCAGTGAACTTCTGTGATGTCCTGGTGCACAGCTATGTTTAGAGAGAAGATGATGAGGGAATGCTGTTGAGCTTATTTTAACACAATGTATAGGGCAGGGCTCTTCAAATGTGGACCTCGATTCCAAATCCAGGCCGTGTTTTCAGTTATCCCACATAGTTAGTTTAATATTTACCGATTCTGATTGGCCAATGGCTTCACACCCGAGTCACAGGCAAAGGAAAGTTTGGGAAATCAGCAGGATTGACAACCTATTTATTGGGGAGGTCAATGAAGCCAAACTAAGCATTATGGTGTAACACATCCCCCCCACCCCCCCGCCAAGTTCCTTCGCCCTTGTCTGTATGTGGTTTTTGAGTGTTTTTCATTAGACTCTGGCTTGAGTTATACTCAAAAGGCATCTTGAGCATAGCTACAGATTAATTTATTGTTTGATTCTGCTTGAAGGTCGCGTAATTCAAGCAGAAGCAATAAAAAAAAAAAACGTGCAAATAGAGAAACCCTTTTGTGCAATTTAGTCATGCAAGAAATCATAACTGTCACGTGGGCAAATGAATATTAGATTGTGGAATTTTTAGACAATCCTTGAATGGATTGAAAACATTTTTTGAATGCTTTGTTGTCCAGCAATATTTCGCCATGGTGATACGTCGGCACAGTGATACGTTACCCTTCCAAACTCACAAGGCGACCAGTTAAAATGTAAGATTGGACTTTGGCGACAAAGAGATTCCGGTGCTGTGGGCCGTGCTCACGCTCCTTCACCATTTAATCAAGGAAACGACACAAAACATTGCTCGTTAAGGTTCAGATGCAGCCTTTGTGTGAAGGTCAGAGACCGATTCTGCAAAGTGGGATGTTACGAATAACTGAGCGGCATAAATCCCACATGCATGTCGGACGCAGGCGTGTCACGACGCACCTTTACGTAAGAGATAGGTAATCGAGATGTATTCAGTATGGCGGCATTTACAAACGAGCTTTGTCACTGAGTGCCTTACTGCGATTTACGGGGTTTTTCCTGGGGAATCGATACTGTGGTCAATGCAATACAGGGGCCGTAAAAGCAGATGGGATTAGACCCAAGGGATTCATATTGTCTTATACTGACTCTCAGTCATTTTCCTCCACTGCATTTCCTTTGAAATCGCACCAGGTATTTCCACCCAGAAGTGTTAAGACACAGACGACTTAAAATTAATAATGAATAGAAACAGCAGGTGGGTCTCTTAAGCGACACTGTACTGTGCCCAAAGGTTACAGGCAGGAGGGAGGACCCACACAGACCTGTGGTGAGACGAAAATCCCCGAACCGGACGTATAGACGGAATGGCTTCGGTGTACAAATGGATTCTGATGAAGGCAAATAAATAAATCAGCAGGTAAATAAATAAGAAAAAACACTCAGCATGATGCTTTAATTACTGGAATGTTTCTATAACGTGAAAGAGCACTTTAGAAGGGAGGAAGTGTGCAGGGTAAAGCTCTTTAAGCCCTTGAGGGGGGGGGGGGGTACTGTTTGACCCTTAAGTGATTAACCTGAATTCTAAAATGCTCAGTAAATGAGGTAACTGGAGGTGTGAGGAAACATCCATCCATCCATCCACCCACCCACCAATTCTGGTCAAGGTCAGGATAATAATAATATGAAGACGATGGTGATGATGATGGTGAAAAAGATTAGAGGTCCAGTAGCTTTTCAAACTGTTCCTCGAATAACCAGCGTTAGCACAGAGGCACAGAAACGGCCTCACTATGGAAAAGCGGCTCCTTAGCTCTCCGCTAATGCGTCGGGTGGTGGGAGCCTCCACATGCGAGTTAACGCAGGAAACAATCAGGGACGGAAGCCACAACTCAGACAGCGAAACGAGCACTAATCCCATTATCAGCCAACGTGCATTTACCAAATTAGCATCTCCCTTTGGTGCGTGGTGCCACACCGGCCCTACCTTCCCTGTCAAAGCAAGCCTTCTTCGCTCGCACGTTCCTCGCTGTTCCATAATATTAGCACGACCCCGACGGCACATCTCAGCGGTTACGGACTGCTTATCACGGCCATGAGGTTCAGTAACCTGCACAGGACCCAACGCATCTGCGCCTGTAGCCCGCCCAGAGCGAGCGACAAAACTGCCTCCGCTTCCCAGAGACCCAAACCTCATACGGGGACCCGGAATATAATTAGATGAAAGTGCTAATTAATCTACAGACGCTACGGCTAATCAGGAGATCCAAGAGGCACGGTAGTAATGGAAATGTTTTGTTTTGGAAACAGTGCGCAGTGAGTATTACGCAACTTCAGTCGACAGCCTGCTGGACATGGGGGGGGACCGAGTCCTGGGGTGTCTGGTCCCTCCTTTTGTCATCAAGAATCATACAAGATGTTTTACAAGCGACAGGTTTGTAGGTGGGTCTTGCCATGGCTATTCCATCGCCAATGGTTACGACCATCGGTGCGAGCCCGCCTTGGGCAAGATCTCTGCCGTTTCATGACTGGGGTGTCCCAGCACAGAGAGATACAGACTGCGAGCTGACATGTCCCCTGCTGTGTCACACTGTGCCCCCTCCCAAAATAGGATTTTCATAAACAATACCCCCTTTCTCAGGCCACCATACGGCACAGCGCACTACACATACATCCGAGTGACGTGCGACTCACAGCTGATTCCCAGCAAGCATGGCGGCCACAGCAGGAGCGGCAGAATGAGGAGACCAGTAATATCATTTCCTGTCACTGGGCATAATGCCAGTGGCACTAAGGAATGTAAAAAATAGCCACGTCCGTCCGAAAAGAGAAACTAGCCCCTCAGACTTCTCACAAAATATTTTCTTTTTTTCTGTTTAACCAGGGTTATTCGTTTCATTAGAGCCTTGCACCAGAGAGAAACCCCAAGGAAACAGGTCGTGGTCTCCGCACACACCTGGTGGTTTTATCTGAACTGCAATATAAAAACACCACAAATACACTTCTGGCAGTGATTGTATCCATTTAACACCTGCCGAGTGTTAACAGGATAGACTGCTGATGTCGCGATGATTACCCTGTTAACACTCGGCTGGTGTCAGAGTCAAGGGGCTCTCCCAGGTCAGGAAGGAGGTGGCAGTAACTGGATGGTCAGGCTAAGGGGGGTAGGTTGAGGGATAGACATGTCCATATCTTTCCTCCACCAACATTAGCTGGAGTTAAATACTGTAGGTATATGCAACTGGTGTTTCTGTGATTATCCTGTTCAGACTTATCTGATCTTAAATAGTTATGTATCACTGGTGTTGCGGTCTTTATCTGGTCAACACTCAGCAGGTGTTAAATGGATATAGACTACTGGTGCTGTGGTGATTATCTGGTTAACACTCAGCAGGTGTTAAATGGATATAGACTACTGGTGCTGTGGTGATGATCCGGCTAACAGGAGGGAGGTGGCGTTAACTTGATGGCCAGCCTGGAGGAGAGGGACAGGCTGTGGGACAGACATGTCCCCATCTTTCCTCCGCCAACCTGTCACTCGCTTGTTCGTATGTCAGAGATACACAGCCCTGTTCTGGATGCATGACTCCCGGTCCTGGATTGGGGATTAACCTTGTTACCGACGGTTACGCTCCTTGCTGCATTTATCCCATCTGTCCCCATCATGGCCATGTCACTCTGCTCGGAGTGGGGGCGACAAGGGCTGCTCAGCGGAGAATGACTGGCCGGCTGAACAATAACCCATCTTAATACATGCCATCTCTCCTCTACGGCCTTGACTGTACACACACACACACACACACACACACACACACACGCACAAGAACAAAGGCACTGAGAAGCAGCAGACTGGGGAGCACAGAGACTGAGGCACACACACGCTTATCTGCAATTAAACAGACGATAAACAAAATGCCTCAGCAGAATGTGGTGGTGGTGTGGGGGGGGCAGAGTGTACTTTCACACACGTATCTGTCGCCCCCTCTCCCCCAGTCTCCCTTCTGCCCCCTCCCCCTCTCTCCTTTTCCTCCTCTGATCACATGACTGTGCAGTGGAGTCATGTGAAGGATGGAGAAAAAGAAATGGGGAGAAGGGAGGCTGAGAACAGCTACAGAAACGCCTGAGGAGAGAGGGGGGGCAGGAGAGTGGCCAGGGATGGGAGCACTGAGTGGGGGCTGCAATCAGTACACAGACAGACACACAAGGACACACAGACAGACAGATACAAAGAGACGGAGACACAGAGACACGGAGACGCACAGAGATACGGCAAAGACACGGAGGGACACACATGGAGACGCGCAGAGGCACACAGAGACACGACAAAGACATAGAGAGTCACAGAGGAGAGACACAGAGACACACATGGAGACACAGAAACACACATGGAGACGCACAGAGGCACACAGAGACACGACAAAGACATAGAGAGTCACAGAGGAGAGACACAGAGACACA
>JAODKE010000088.1:6141451-6152863 GCA_026779605.1 Mormyrus hasselquistii
GCTCTGTGACTTGCCCTCTGTTTGTTTTTCCTGCCCTGTTGCATGTGGGGTGGATGGGGGGGGGGGGGCGGCTGTGTGCGGGCTTGGCTTGAGGGTGGGGGTGTAGGAGGGTGTGTGGTCCACACAGCAGATAAATAGCTATTACATTTCAGATCGCGGCGTGAACTGTCTGATTCAGTCCTAAAATTATCTCCACATTTTTCCTAAATCATGTGATCCGCGCATCTCAAACCCAACCCATCCCGATGTCATTAATTCCAAAGGGAATCCTCAGGGTTCTGTCCATGGGGTTAATTAAAATTTCACCTGGCCAATCCGTCCGTAATGAGCTCTAATCCTAAATTCATGAAGGCACTAAGTGTCGGGTCCACAATTCTCTCTGGCCCGGAAATGACACGGAATGGAACAAAAAATGTTCCTTACATGTCTGAATACATATTGTAGCTGTTTTAGTGAGCTACATGGTGGTGCTAATTGGCCTTTTTAAATATGGCAATCAGTGCCCTGTTTCAGTGTGCGGAGTCCACAAAAAGCATCTATTGTTACATGATTGGAAACCATTTACACATTCTTGTTTTTTTGCGGAAATAGGACAGGTGCACCCATATATATATATATATATGAAGGGGGGACAGTGGAAGAGAACGACCAAGAGGGACAGAGAGGGGGGAATCTTTGATGGAAAGGGACAGACAGGAGAAGGACACAGGAATGGAGAAAGGGGAGATGGAATGAAGGTACGAAGGGAACGACAAGAATGGAAAGAAGAAGAAAGGGCAGGAGACGAATAGGGATGGTGAGGGACAGGGAGGGATGGCAAAAGAGGATGACTGGGAGGGAGACAGAGGTGACTCGAGACGGAGGGATCGCGATGCTGCAACCTCGCGTGGTGAAGCCGCTCAATCCTCGGACCCACAGAACATCCACACACTTACACTGTTTTACAACAAACCAATTACTGATTTAAACGGTTTATACCCCTTAAGGACTGCTCCGCCCTGGTGAAAATCAACGCGCTTCCAGTCCACTTAGAGAGACCGAAACACGCGGACTGACGCACGCCCATGTCTGAATAAACGCAATACTCGGACAGCATCGTATGTCCAGGCATAACGCCCGCAAAACGCCATATTTTTTTTATCCACACAACACACGTTAACGGCACGATGTCAGCTGAAATCACCTTGCCGCGGTTCCCCGGGCCGGTTAAACGGGATCCGCCGTTGCGCCTCCGCAAACTGTGCGACCTTCCCTGCGCTCATCCGCAAAAGGCGGCCGCTGTTAACTAGTCCTGCCGCGGTTAATCGGGCACAGCATGTTTAATGAGGCGGGGACAATTAATCCCGATTAACGCGAAAACTGATTCACAGCGCGCGGTTAACGTGTGCGAATGAGCAATATTAAGAAACATGTGAAACTTTTCACAAGAACATAGCAAACGACTCTGCTGGGGGAAATAATACTCGGGTAATGACATGTAATTGCAGTGTGACCAGTGCTACAGGACCCACCGGCGAAAATACCATTCCGATGCCACCCAGATGAAATCAACAAATGCCACAGAGCTTTACGCATAGTTAATGCTGTGTATTAAACGTGGCATTGTAGGTCGATTATTAACGCAGGTCACACAGTGACGGTGTCGTACATATATTTTGCAATGTAAAGCAGGAGAGGTGCAGCACCCCAAGCGGACCAACATCGCCCATCGTTTACACTGCTTTTAAATCTTTGTGATAATCTCATTCCCGCTCCATATCTTTCTGCTAGCATGCATATTAAAGAGACCGGGTGGTTACGGTTTGGGCTGGAAGACTGACAGTTTAGTCTCGCTCATAGAAAACCCGTGATCCAGGAAGGCGGACCATGCCGCATCGCGAGTATCATTCTGCGCACTGCATGTGCACGGAACCAGAAGAGGAGCGATGCCTCATGCCTCAACTAAGCAGCAACAGTTAACTACACCTCGTATCCCCCAGCTCAGCTGGCTGTCATATGCACAAGTGAATGTCATCCTTATTCCAACATAACTCTCGCATATCGACAGGTTGAAACCGTAAATCACTTGCATGCAACGTACAACGTAGTCGGCTGCTTTACCTTTCCGTCATGTTCCTGGTGTTTTCCTGTCAAAATCCGAACTGAGAAATAGCCGAAAGGTCGCCCATGGTGCCGACGGCTCCGCTGCTGCAGTGCACTGGCTGGCCGGGTAGCTTAGCCGCTCCTCAGCGAATGAAACGTGCACTGGCTGTCCGCGCGTCCCCGTCGCCACGCTCGCAGCCGACAACGTGGACGTGCCAGCTGAACGCGGCTGCGAGCCCGTCCGAACGCATAGAATCATCTCCATGGTAGCACGCTACTCGCGCCGATTGGCTGTCTGGTTATTGTAGTTCAAAGTGTTACACGTGGAATGATGCATTTTAAAAGTGCAACACATGTCGAATGTCTAATAAAACAGTTAATGTCAGCGATCATCTCACTGCCCGTGCTCAAGATGTATTTTATGTTATTATAATACGCATTTATATTCATAATTACCTATCATCACAAAGAAATCTCCCTCTTTTATTAGCTCAACACTACATTTCTTCCTTTCATTTATAATTCACCCTACAGCATATAATTTCCTTAATTTTCCCTGCATATAATTAAAAAATGACAACCTTTCTACATTGTTCATCTTTTTATTACGGGATTTCAAAGCATTTAAAAATAGTACGCGCAATCAAAGGGCTTATTAAAATAGTTTGTCAGGGGGAAACGGCTTAGAATATTTTTGCCGACAGGGGGCAGTCGTCACTCACGAAACAAGGTGTGAGCAAAATCAGAGCCATGCTGTTAAGCTCTGTGCGTTCTTCTTCGCGGTAATACTTTCTCTGCATCTCTACCTGCGTCATAGCACTCAGGTCCAATTTTCAAAGAAGAGCAGCAGTGGCTCAGCAGTTTGCAAACTTTTCATCGTGAAAATGCTCTGATTTATCGGCGGAACGTTAATAATGCGTTCATGCATCTGTTTCTCTGCTGAACCGCTGCTGGCATTTCTTATGGCGAAATAAATCAGGGCTCGGGTTCGGGTCAGATGGGTTGTTATTGTATGAAGGGCTGTTTGTGTTGTTCGGTTTAGTTTAGTGCTTGGCTCCATTCTGTTCCTGCCCTACATAAGGCAGCTCTATCTTTGAAGTGCTGGCAGGAGTTTGGCTTATATCCTGGGGGAGCAATATCTGGAGGACTTAGGGGGGTTTGGGGCAGGAAGGTGAGGCTTTAGAGAATGGAAAATGAACTCCTTTGCATACTGGCCATCTCTGCCTTCCCTACCTCCCCCCCGGTCCTCACTGCATGTATCTTTCTGTACCATACTGTCTCTTGAAAAGCTGTCAGTCCCCACTTTCTCATTCACAGAATGACTCGACACATCAGGCCTAGACCCAGAGCAGGCCCTAGCAATGGATCACAGAATTCCCAGCCCTGCCCATAACAACGTATCAGACCCTCTGCCCAGCAAAGATCAAAAGGCCTTACAGGACAGACTACAGCTGCCCCATCTATAGTGCCCCACATCACCCCTTTTACATTAAAAAAAACCACAAGAAAGGCTTTTTAAATCACAAGTGTCATTTATCAATTTCTAAATGAAACATTTCTTATTGAAACAGAACCTTCTTCAGATAATCATTTATTGTATGTTATACAGCTTTCTGTGGGCATTGTGGTGGTACATTTAAATTGGCTGACTGAATGTAGTGGCTACAGATTCATCACATGTGCTCACTGTGCCCCAGTTCTGGCTAGTGGAATGCTCACACGAGGAAACAGCACATACCCCAAACCTTTATTTGGGCCTGTCCCCATGGCAACAAGGCTGCCCACTCTCGGTACACAGTCACCTGTGCGTGACAGCAGCCTTCACATCAACTGTGTCGGTTGGGATTTTCTGTGACGTCACGTCCTTCACCCACCAAGGCTCTGCGCCACCACTTCTGACATGAGTAAGAAAGTGAATGAGGACACCTCAATGTCTTCCTACAACAAACATTGACTGATAATGTACTTTTCCCCACCCTTGACATGTTTAAGAGTGGATTAGTAAGAGAAGTGAAATTGGAAATGTAGAACGAGAGACTGAAACTCACCATTATAGTGTAGAGGATTTCAGAAGTCGTTGTACTGTTTGTACAGCACTGGGCCATGGTGTCTAGTGTCCCACACATCCTCCTTTGTCTTTGTCTGGTCAGGCGGAACTGAGGTCCAGGATATACAGTGAAAGCTATCAGAATGATTTTAATAAGCACTCTGTACACAGAAAAATCCACTCAGTTTTAGTTGGCAAAATTTTACAATTATTATAGTGTTTGAATAGATTCAGATAAGGTAGCTAGGTAAGTAGGTAGAAAACGGGAAGGTTCCCCTGGGAAATTCAGATTCTAGTAGCACCATACAACATACAAACAACATACAGTTACACATACACATACATTACAGTTACACATGCACATACAGTACATCACAGTTACACATACAGTTACATATACAGATACACATACATTACAGTTACACATGCACGTACATTACAATTACAGATGAAGGTATAGGGAGAAGTAATAAATAGTGATGGGACGATGGTACTAATGATTAATTATTGCACGAGTTAATCGGTCTATTGTACAGTCAGTTAAATGTCCTTCTGTCCCCCCTCCTGCTCGTGGACTTGGTCTGCACCCCCAAAATCTATTTCCTTAGTTTTTGAGGTGTTGAGTTGCAGGTGGTTTGTACAGCACAGGGCGATGGTGAGACCTTAGCTTAGATAAGAACAGGGTAGTTCATCCCAGGGGCCAAACAGCATGTTATTTAAAGCTGATGGCTTTAATCAGTACAGTGCCGGTGCCAGAAAGAGAGACTTTCACGGGGGGACATGTGAGATGGTTGAGTACTCTGTGACTGTGACTGTGACTCTTGGTTGGTAGAAATAAAAGCATGGCCTGGATTTGTAACTTCTGGAGCCGAACTGCCCAAAACTGAGTAACGATGATTCGTCGACTTTCCCCCCATTAATTTCTCTGTGTGAAATTTAATAGTTTTGAATTTAGCTGTGGACACTGGGAGTCTGTGCAGCATTATAGCTAAATATCTAGCGTTGGGAAGGAAAACTATTGGATTCTGCTATAAAAATCTTTAACAGAGGCCTAAGTTTAACACACAATGAAATTTATGAGAATTTTTTTATGATACATTATTTTTAAAATGTTGATGTGTCATTCTATGTCTCATTTTGAAAGGAAATAGATATGCCGTAAAAATTTGATATACCCCCGAGCCCTAGCTGATGGTAAAAGTTGTTGATGGGGGTGGGGGGAGGGTGGCAAAGCTTTGGATCAGCAGAAAGTCTGAAGCCACATCTCTGGGAGGGATCGGCAGGGCGACTTGTTTATTTTAGGATGAACATCTTTATTAAAGAATAATTCAAATAAAATTGAAGATGGTGTCGGGGGCACAGGATCTCATTGTTGGGGGGGGGGGGGGCAGGGCCCGTGAATGCTCCCCCCAACGGCGTCCCTGTACTGGTAGTAATCCTGCTCTGCAATGCAGGAAGCGTCCGACGGATAGACACGATGAATAAAAGATGCTGCTGATGTAAAGGTTCAGCGCCGACCTCAGCAAGCTGTGTCCTCCGGGGGCCGCGCCGGCGCTGCCTTCGCGGGGTCACGCGCCGATTTGATGGCTAGCGGGGAGGAGAGCTGGCGGCCATCACAGCCATCATCAGCCATAGCATCCTGAGGAGGGGGAGAGCTCCACTGATCTGAGAACAGTCACTCCAACCCTCCTAAGCACACCTGCTCTGCAGCTCTGGGTGCGTCCAGCTGCTTAATTAACATGCTTAATCATCACCTGGCTGTCTACTTTCTATTCATGAATATTCAAATTATTATCTGAACCAAAAGAAATCAGAATTTCACATCGTTTTGCCGAGGGCGTTTACATGTTTACATGTTGCAAGTTTTCACTGTGCAGTGAAACGCCTCTCCAGCTGTTTCCCGGATTGGACTTGTCGAAAAATGTGATACAAGAAAATTACAAAACAGCAATAAATTTGCAAAATAAAATGACAAAATAGAGAACAGCATAAAGAACAGCTGGAAAAAGATTTGCAATGACAGTGGCTTGGTAAAAGTGTGTAGAACACAATGACTGTATAGCGAAGAATGCGGATGGTGTCAGCCTCTCAGTTTTGGTCTTCAGGCTGCATGAGTGAGAAAGAGACCTTGTTGGGGGGGTCTTTTCAAATGCCTGGTCCCTGCATCACTTCTTGGGGTTGGCCTGCAGGTCCAGAAGGTCATGCTCACCACTCCCTGTCCTGTTCGGCGTAACTCCCAAGCTAGCTGAGGATGTCAGGGCACCCAGATAACGCAATAAAGATATTTATAAGATGATACACATTATACCAGAAACAAAGACGACAGATATATAAGTGCATGCATGTAGTTTTTGCTATTGTTACTGTTGCTAACATTATTATTATTATTATTATTATTATTATTATTATTATTATTATTATTATTATTGCCAGCTTTGATTCATTAATAAGGGTTATACAAATGAGCACCTTCCCATATTGTATGCAATATATTATCTATCTGTCGAGAACCATGTGTGTAGGAATGATGGCTTATGAACATTTTATGATGGCCTGATGCCTTAATTATTTCCCTCATCTATTAATGCACTTTAAATGTAGGTTTTTACAGCTTAAAGGCTGCAGCTGCAAAATCAACGCTCTGGCAGTGAGCAAGTTTCCCTTCTGCGATTGGTTGGTTTCAGACAGAGAGTGTGCCATTCGGCCCGAATTCCTTACTCATCATGTCTGAGGATACTGGGCTGCCTGTGAGGCCAGAGATGGGGAACAGGGCAGGGGAAGTGAGGACTCCACTGAAACTGGATGTGGGAGCCAGCAGGAGAAACACCACCTATTCATTTTGAGTGGCCTAGCAGGCCGGTTTAGTCTAGAGCTTCCCAGATTTTCCAGGTTATTTTCTCCTGTAGCTGGATATGATTTTTTTGGGGAAGTGAGTTTCTGGGCAGCGTAGGAGGTTGTTTGAGGGCTCTGCTAACCAAAAGAGAGCCCACAGCTGGTCTGGGCCATCAGGTGGCGCAGATGCCAGGCATGAGAGGCCACGCCCACCTCCCTGACCAGGCCGAGTCCTCCTGAGAGGCCCACGCCCACCTCCCCGACAAGGCCGAGTCCTCCTGAGAGGCCACGCCCACCTCCTCGACCAGGCCGAGTCCTCATGAAAGGCCCACGCCCACCTCCCCGACCAGGCCGAGTCCTTAGGGGATTCAGGTGCTGGTCGATGGGGTCTCCTCATCTCCCTACACGTATTTCCAACTGCTTCATTTCTCCAGTTTCCCTGGATCCTGTGATGCCAGAAGGATCCTCAGTTGCTGATGGACAGGGTCACTATTAGATGTCAATAGAAATTACATCAACAAATGGCAGGGAAAAGAGCCAATTAAAATGGGCGTACAAAAGAACTATATAAAATGGATCATTCTCATTCCAGAATTACATAATAAAATTACTGGATTAAGTGTGACAGTTTACAGCTTTTTAATTGGCACATCGTAAGGTGGAAAACAATAAAGGTACGATAAATGAAGGAGCGAAACCAGAAACGTGAGTCTGCAGGTTTTCTCTTTGCCAAGTCCAGTGATGAAAATGTACTGAGGAGAGTTGGGCAACAGACACACCCATGTTAACCAAAAGGCATTTAGCAATGCTGCGGGGTGTAGCTTCCTTTCGGAACAGGAGCTGTGCCCATGTGACAGCCCCCCGCCCGATGGGAAACCTGTCAGCTGATTCTGAGAGGAGCCGCATCCCATAATCTGCGGAGAGCTGTTATTTGTCATTACAGGCCCCACTCATCTTGTCGGTGGCCTGTAGAGACAGTTAGCCCCGATTGGCTGCCCCGATTAGATCCGCTGGAATCCGCCGCTACAATAACGGTCTTGTGTCGGCTTGCGGCGCGCCCCCCCAGGACAGAACAAGAGCCCGTTGTGGAAATAAATTTAACGATATGGGACAGGAATGTGTCAAACGAACCACGTGGGAGGAGATGGCCGTATTCTCTCTGATATGCGACGAACGAGCTGTCCGACCTGGGCCTACCCGTTTGGTAGGACACGCTGGAGGGTCGGCCCAGTCCGTCAAACGCGGCCCGATCGGGTCCAGCGCTCTGCCATTGGTCCACATTGAAGGGGAACCAGGTTGAGGCTTTAAAAACTTCGAATAGATCATAAAACTCAGACCGCAGAACTTTACAGGGAGGTTTTGTTTTGGCTGCACAAACAGAGGAAACTATAAATGATTTACACAATTTAAAAATAAATGCAGCCTCAAAACACGTTTAAATAACGATGGCCCAGCATCGGGCTGCTTGGCGAATCTGCTAAACGAGGGAAACTGGCAGGAAGCAGCCATCGTGATCTGGCTGCGTGTTCGCTGTGAGGGTGGGCTGGGCACTCAGTGGGCGTTTCCCATCGGGGGGCGGGGCTTCCACACAAATCTCCACGCCGACAGAGCGAGACTTTTGCACTGCAACTCTCTCCGACACGCTGAGAACACCGCAACATCTCTCCCTGACTTCCCCTTTAGCGCTGAATCAGATCTGACTGTGGGCTGCTATGGTTTCCGTCGTTGTTGAGCAGGGCGGAAGGCGGCGACACGTGTACTGAATCATCGGGGAAATCCCAATCATATTCTGGCTGTTCTGTGTTTGGATGTCAGACCTGATGCCAAGGGGAACGGGGTCTGCTCTCAGTGAGATGTGTGTGTGTGCGTCGGTGTGTGTGTGTGTGCGTCTGTGTGTCCGTGTGTATGTGTGTTGTGTGCCTGTGTGAATGCCGCCGATTGTGTACGGGTGGAATCTCAGCTTGTATGTGATGGTGAGTAAATGTCCGCAGGCATATGTTTAGGCCTGAAAGGGAAATGGCGCTGTTGCCATGGCAAGTTGAAGCCTCGCCTGGCAGCGTGAACCAGACCTGGTGATTAGCACATGACAGCCCGCACCGCGGGGTTGGGGGGAGCACTGTTCATCCCGGCAATGCAGAGGCCCCCGATTGAAAGGGGAACGCGGCCGGGCGTCCAAGTGGCGGATATGAGGGGCCGGGTCCTCTGTCCTCCGCTGAATCGAGGCCCGCAAAGGCGGATTCTGAGTGGCTCCTCTCCAGGTCTTTGAAATACGGCAATCCAGAGGCCGAGCGGTCTGGGGTCGGCCACACATGCCTCTTATCTTGAATCCCCACCCAAAATCTCCATGTTCTTGCCCATATAAACCTAAATCCTAACAGGAACCCACCTCGGCATGAGTGGGTATGTGCACATTCGGAGAGAATCATCGCCCTCTGCAGGTGGACGCTGATTTTCACGTCCCGCTTCTTCCAGCTGCCAGCATCACATGACTAACAGGTATCTAAGCGCACAGCGAGAGCCCATGAAACACCCCCCCCAACACACACACACGCACACTGTATTACTAAGTGGTGGTGTTTACTCCCCAGGGTATCAGGTCACTGTGTCCAGCAGGAACAGGCTGAGTGCTGAATTCCCAGGTCAGACTCCCTGAGTTTAAGCTGTGCTCCTCACGCTAACCCACAATGCATTGCTGGAAATTCTTTTTATTTCATCAGGACAGATAGATGAATGAGACAGCCCTCACTGCCCTGCAGGAAGCCCAGATTGGCCACAGGGTTGATTGGCTGTCTCCGGCTGACCCTCTTAGCCTGCGTCAACCTCTCCGGGTCTGTGGTGTTTCAGAGCAGAACGCGGCTGTGTCGATACCGGGCTCCTCCGTGGGGAGGGCATGTGGCTGCTGGGGGGGGAGGCTTCGGATGCTTCTGCATCGTAGAAGTCACAAAGAGAAGTGAGCTCTGGTGTGCTGTCACATGACCTCTGGTGCATCATCACTACTGCTGCTGCAGGTGCCAAAGAAGAAGGAACAGGACTCTCTGTGACTTTCTGTGGCATACTGTAACTCACTCTGACTCACTGTGACTCACCATGGCATACTGTAACTCACTCTGACTCACCGTGACTTACTGTGACACAATAAGACTTACTTTAACTTATTATGACACACTGTGAGTTTCTGTGACTTATTGTGACTCACCATAGCTCACTGTGACTTACTGTGACCCATTGTGACTGAGACATTGATTACAGTGACTGACTGTGACACCCGGTAACTGACTGTGACTTAGCGTGACCCACAGTGACTGATTTTGACTTTCTGTTACTTACTGCGACACACTGTGACTCACTACGACTTACTGCGACACACTGTGACTCGCTATGATTTACTGTGACTCACTTTGACTCACACAAAGGTCTGGAGTGCAGCACGCCTGCAAGTTTAAGGTTGGTACTGGGCCCTCGATCAGTGTGATAAAGTACAGTAATAACGCAGGACAGGCTCTGTTGGAGTGGGCCATAGTCAGTCCTGGTGCCCGCAGTGTTTTTCAGTGCTAACAAAGACCCAAATGAGGGCGGTCCGGGCAGCCGGCCCACACACTTCCTGGCAGTGCCACCCCTAAAAGCCGGTCACCAGGGAGATGTAAAAGTTTCAGGAGTCTGCCAAAAATGCCCCACACAAAGGGCAGCGAGAGCGCACAACCAGAGGACACTAGCATTTAGTGGTTAGCAGTAAATTCAATACTAATCTCCTCATGGAATGACAACATAGGGGGCGCCACAGAGCCCAGATTGCATAAACCCAGCTACAATCCAGCAGCTCATTAGGGAACTCAGCGATTTTATGTGTAAGTCACCTGTAGTCCTGCGTGGCTGACATCTGTGCTTTCTTCATTGCGTTTGTGAGAAAAAAGACTACAGAACCAAGCACAGGCATCATGTCACATGATAAGAGCTCAGAGAAAATGGGGCATCACATGAATTAGCACACTCTGTTAATTACCAGGGAATCAAAGCAAAGCATTTCTATGTCTGTAGCTGTATCTGGGTGCTCAACAGTAAGAAACAGACACTCGCCATAGCTCACTGTGACTTACTGTGACAGAAACCAAACAGACAATGAAACAGGAGGTTTTCATTCCCCCAAAACTTCTTGTACAAATGGAAAATGAGTTGGCGCCATGGCAAATGTTCGAAATACCAGTGATTTATTCACGTCACAAGCTGACATTTTGGTAATGACTGAAATGCAGGGTTCCACATGTTCCGGAAGGAAGCCACTCTGACCGGCTCAACCGGGAGTGATCGCAGTTCTGCTGCAGCTGGGGGCTTGGGTGGGTCTGGCTATGCGGCGGAACACGCCTGCGTGCGGCGGATGACCGACTAGGTCCCAGCCAAGCCCCCCCCCCCCCCCCCCCCCCCCCCCCCCCCCCCCCCGCGCCCCCCCCCCCCCC
>JAODKE010000088.1:6169612-6195791 GCA_026779605.1 Mormyrus hasselquistii
CCCAACATCACACCCATACCTGACAATGCTCCACCCACTACCAACATCACACTCATACCTGACAATGCTCCACCCACTACCAACATCACACCCATACCTGACAATGCTCCGCCCACCCCCAACATCACACCCATACCTGACAATGCTCCACCCACCCCCAACATCACCCCCATACCTGACAATGCTCCACCCACTCCTGCCCCCACTTTCCTCACGCCGTGTTTGGCACTGGCTAAGCTGACTTCCCCCTTGGTCCTGGTGCAGAAGGTGGTAGACCCCTGTCAGAGGGGCTGGCATGAGCTGACCTTGCCCCCACCCCTCCACAGGAACTGGCTGAGATGCAGACCCAGGTACAGGATCAGCACCTGCAGATGGACATGGAGGTGGTCAAGCCTGACCTGACCACCGCTCTGCGTGACGTCCGGGTGCAGTATGAGAACCTGGCCGCCAAGAACCTGCAGGAGTCTGAGGACTGGTACAAGTCCAAGGTGAGCGCCTCTCTTCCTCTGTCGCCCCGTATTTTATTCTCTGGTCTCTCATGTCTCCATTCGACTGTCATTTTTGTTTTACTCTCAGGGCAATTCTTATTTTTTTAAGCTGTGGGGCAAAATTCATATAAAATAGCCAACCTTATCATTAGTGAATGACATGTTTTGAATCGGTAAGTGACAGGGGAGGGGGGGCACTCTGGAGGACAATCAGCTTTCAGTTTGGGCCAGTGCCCCCTTGGTCCCACCCCTGTATACACCCCTGCTTACTCTTTCACTCTCCTCCTCCTGTTCTCTCCTTCTCCTCCCTGCATCAGCCTTTCTGACATATTGCCCTGACACAGAGCAGACAGTCTTCTTTTGAATGTCAAGTTATTGTATATGTTCAATATCAGCGTTGGTGTTTTCAGTTTCTTTTCAGAAATTATAAGGGTTTTGTGTATTTTTTTCATGTATTTAGAGTAATGAAGAGTCGGTACAAAGCGTATCACATACCAAAATTAGAAGAACAATTCTCTATGTGCTCTTTACTTTCACAATGCCTCTAATTATATGCTTGACCTGGCTTAACTCCGGCAGCCTTAAGGCAGGCCTCAAGCCTCAGGTGGTCTGTTTCACCTCCTTCTCATCCACAGTACAATGACCTCTCTGAGGCGGCGGCCCGCAACACTGAGGCCATCCGGCAGGCCAAGCAGGAGGCCAATGATTACCGGCGGCAGGTGCAGACACTCACCTGTGAGGTGGACGCCCTCAAGGGGATGGTGAGTGCCCCATCCCGCTGCCGTCCGCCACCCGCTCTGCGAGCCGATTTCCCGGAGCGGAGGCACTCCCAAATATTTGTGTCATAGTCAAAGACGCTTCTGTACCACAGGGTGAGGTGTGTGTATGGTGGGGGGGGGGGGGGGGGTTGGCTTCTCGTATTTCATTAGGGCCCCAAAGGTTCAAAAACCCAGTGTGTGTTACGTTTTCTATTCAATTTAAATTCTAAATGATTAAAGTGTGACAAACTGTATTACGCGTGTATTACCGGTCTTTAGAAACATGTTTGTTGCCATTATTCAGTGATAATCACATGGGGCAGGAGCTGCAGCTAAGCTCAGTTGAGTGTCAGTCCTGGCACAGCATGCTAACAGTTAGCATTAGCAAAGATTAAGACACCCAGGCAAGCATAGTACAATCTAAAGGCAGCCGGGGTCCCTCCCCCACCACTAACCCTAAACTTTAACTCCACCCCCCCCAACACCCATCTACTACTAGAACAAGTCCCTGGAGCGGCAAATGAGGGAGATGGAGGAGAACTTCTCCATGGAGACCAACAACTACCAGGACACCATCGCGCGCCTGGAGGAGGACATCCACAACATGAAGGACGAGATGGCGCGCCACCTGCGCGAGTACCAGGACCTGCTCAACGTCAAGATGGCGCTGGACATCGAGATCGCCACCTACAGGAAGCTGCTGGAGGGCGAGGAAAACCGGTGATGTCATAAACTGAGCTTAATGCTGTGAATTTATGTCGCTGCCACTTTCAGACCGTGTTGCTGCGTCAACACAAAAGAAAATCGCCAGAAAATCGGTTATGAAATACGAAATTAACATTATTTCCACTACCCCATACTGGAAAAGCAGGTGCAAGATCGAAGATGAGCATTGTTTTTCAATGCTCGCAGTCAGAAATCTCACATTAGTGCATTATTATAAAATTCACTAATTTGTTGGTTACTTTGTGCTGCTATACCAAGTAGACATTCTATAAGCCTAATCTCTGACACTAGGCCATAGATGCATAGGATTGTGGGGGTTTTTAGGGTTGGGGGATTATGACAGGGCTGAGGTCATGACAGATAGCCTTAGATGGTGGTGATTAATGTGAAGATTCCTTGCATCTTAACAGCTGTGAATGTGCAGTATATCCGCACAAAAATAGCACGTTCTTTGAATTACACTTCTCCTCTTTGCTTTCCCCCATAGGATCAGCACTCCTCTGCCCAACTTTGCTGCTTTCAACCTGAAAGGTACCTCCTCCCTGCGTCATATTTCATTTGAAGCTAAAGCTAATTTCTTATGAATCTTCATGGTGCTGCCAGCAGAGGAAGGAAAGCTCTGCGAGTCACCACGCCACCTTATCTGTCCATACAGACGCCATCATTGAGGCCAAACCTATGATTGAGAGCTATACATCCAAGAAGGTTGTTATTAAGACCATTGAGACCAGAGATGGCGAGGTAAGGACGTCATGTCAGCCCGATCGCGATGAAAAATCTAAATAAGACAGATATTTGTAAATGACCATCATCCATCTGTTACTGAGTCTTGATTCTTCCATTTGTGGAGAATTAAACGAGTGACATTTGGGTGCATGAGAGTCACGGAGAGTGACGCACATGAGATGAGCCACGGACAAAAGGTGGAGGAAAACAGGGAGGTCCATGCCCTGGCTGCTGAAGACCCCACAGCCAGCCTCTTAACCCTCTCGATTCCCCACCCCCGCCTTGATGCCAAACAGGTGCTCAACGAGTCGACCCACGATGACCTGGAGTGAACCCTCGGACACGGAGAGGGAGGAAATGGCAACTGTGAACAAAAAACAGCAATGGAGGACACGCACTTCTGGCGGGAGAGCGAGAACTAGGAAAGAAAACTACATTTTAAAGATGAAATAACACAGAAACAAAAGCTTTAAAGTGCCTTCTGTTAGGTGTAGGTGCTGTAGGCATGAACTATAGCTTTGAAGAACAATCCTTTTAGCAAAATTTATATTCAGACACAGAATAAATACCAAATACGCAACAGCAATATTTTCTGCAGTAGTAGACATTTTCACTGAGAGCTTTTTTTGCCACACAGAGCACAACAAACTGTACACAAATAAATCTTTGAAAAAAAACTTCACTGTTTCTTTAAAGTACTGTCCTCTATTAGTGTAAATCGTGTGAGACAAAATTCTAAGCTGTCTATTTGAGGAAGGAGTCAGTAGGTCTAATGGAGCTAAATAATTCATTTTGTGTGGGACTTTTATGGCCTAAAAATTGGGCTTTGGGCTTCTTGAAACTCTGGCTTTATTCAACACAATAAAGATTTGCTATTCAGTCAGCTCTCCCGCTGACACGCACTTACCTGATAGCCAAATCAAATAAGATACACATTTAATCGGGTTACACTGTGAAACTTGCATGTCCAGCAGCTGGAGTGAGATTCTAAGGTGTCTTGCCCTAAAATAAAATACAGACTGTTCTCAAGTACAAAAACATGTACTCATGTACTCATGTACTCAGTAGTTTGCACTTTTGGCTCACACCTCTGGGACCAGGGTGTGAGTCTCTGCCGGAGTTCCATGTTCTCGCTGTGTCATGGTGGGGTTTCCTCCATGCATTCCGGTCCCCCCCCCCATACTTCACAAACATGCTGAGGCTGATTTAAGTTACCAGATTGCGTGTGCAAGTGTGCCCTGTGAGGGGGTGGTGCCCCTTCCTGGGGTGTCGCCTGCCGCTTACCTGTAGCCTCCAACACAGGCTCTGGAAAATAGATGGATGGGTTATATGTCAAAGAGAAAGCTCACATTTTAATGCATAAAAAAGGTTTGTTTGTGATGCACTGAAATAAAATATATCGCTTGATTAGTCCAATCAATTGAGACGTCCAATCAAATTTTTAATTTTTTTTTTCAAATCAAAGTAATAGATGCATCCAGGACAATTGGGACAAAGCCTACTGTGCTTTTCTCCCCAGGCAATTAATCTAACATCTATAATTCGTGGGTCACTGAAACAGAGTCTAGCTTAATAGAGGACGTTAAAATCAAATCACGAGGAACGGTACCAAGAATTTGGCAACAACCAATAATTATTAGGCCATTTTGTCACATGACTACAACTCAGAAGTGTGAATATGTTCATCCAGCTAACAATAAAATCTTAAGTACCTGATAGAAATTAAGGGTTTTTCCTGCCTAATGAATAGAACGAATTGAGGGGTTTTACTGCGTGGGCCATCTAACGGGCACGCAAAAACGCTCTACAAGGAAGCGTGGGAAAAGCAAGACAATCGATGGAACAAGCCGTCCGCATAATTAAAGATCGTTCTGATAATATAAGGCATGCATTGTGAACTAATGCAATTAAACCCTAAGCAGAAGAATACAGGGAGAGAGAGAGAGGGAGGGGAGAGTCGATATCATGATTTTAGGTCGCTGTTGAATCAAGCCTGTCAACCTGCAGCTGACGTGTTTAATATGTGTATGTGTGCAGAGACACATTTGACTTGTTGGGGGGGGGGGGGTAAATTGGTGTCGTGTAAGGGTCGGCCCGTTTGTAAGTTTAAAATGCATAAAAGCAAGAATTTGTGTACTGTATCAATGCTTTTTGACTTTGTATATCACTAAATTACAAATGCTCTGGTCAAGATTATAACAGCTGTTTTTTTTTCACTAGCAAGGCATGCCCAGACATGTAATGCAATATAAGACAAATTCAGTTTATTTATATAATTCTCTTGAGGTTTATTTTACCATTATTTATTTTATTGAAAACGAGAGATATGCTGTCATAAGAAAGGTCCAGAAAGCCACCCCAAAAATATTAAAACCAGGATAAGGAAGTGTAACAAGGTAACCAAGAGGTAAGAAACAAATTGGATGATAAATAATTGTTTTGAGGGTATTTTATGGCACCGACCCGTTTAACATAAGAGATAGGAACAGAAAGCTAACATGAGACTAACGTTAAATAAGGTTATAAAGTGCTTCTGTGTGTGCCTGTGTATGTGTTTTCTCCCATTATGGCTGTCTTATGTAGGACAGTAATGTGACCGTTGTTAAAATCGCAGTCGGTCAGGCTTGCAGAAAGCCCAGATAGCTAAGTCTTGCTCAGACTCCTCTGTCCCTTGTGTTATTCCCGATTATTGAAGAGTGCTGTGCGGCACCCTTGGCCCAAAAAACCTTCCTCCTCTGCCCCCCATAAGGCTGCATAACCGTCACAAGACGTGTGACTCACGCTGAACCGCAGAATCCTGAAACAATCTTTGAAAACCAGCATTTCATGCCCCAATTCTCTTGATAGGACGACAGCTTCGAGACCCCCCCCCCTCCATTGGTCTTAAGTATGAAACTGTGGAATGGCCACCCCCCTACAAGTCAGAGACACCCTGCGCAATCATGTCAGTCCACTTAGTGCATGATGTTCACCCTACTGTCGAAATCCTACAGCGTTAATTGTAATCCCAAAATTCTCTCCACATTAGAGTAAAACCGAATCGGCGACTAGAAAATAAATAATACAATGAAACAAATAAAAATGACATACAACTAAATGTTCCTTTATGCTATGTTCACTATGCGAGCTTTTCCATCTCATGTACGACTTCAGCCTAATACATGCCCATAAACCAAAGTTGTGCAGCTCTTACATTCATTTTATAAGGCCGCCCTCCACTGGCAGCACCTGGAACTGTATGATGCTCCGACAATATTCCTATGCATATTAGACACATGTATAAGATTAGGCACATTAGGGGATTCTACACTCCTATATTTTTTGTCTCACTCTGCTTGAAAAATAGTTTTGCTAAAATCGTTTAGCAATTCGTACTGGATTTTCGTATACATTTCGTACCCCCAGCTCGACAAACTTTACTTTGCCCCCCCCCCCCCCTCCTTTCGGCAAATTATAATCATGGGCGGGGGTGTACCGTACCGTATTTTTTATAATCCACGTGCAAATGCATGTTATAGTACATAAATATACATTAATAAATCCTGAAGCTTGTAACTTAATTAAAGAGCTCCGGGGTTTTGCCTCTTAATAGACTTTGCTGAGTGTGTGTCACTTTGATGGTTTTGGCAAATCGGTAGGCTCAGCGGATCTTATCAGGAAGTGTTTTTTTTTCAATTCTGGTTTAATTTGTCATCCGCTCAGTGGTTCCTGAAATTTATGGTTTCTTTTTTGTCAATCGTAATGTTGACAAGACTGCTGTCCTCGGTACTACAGCCCCCCCCTGCCTGAAGTGGTGCTGTTTGAACAGCTGTTTAAGATTAGGAACTTCCTATTGGCTGGACTGGCTCTGATTGTAGAGAGTCACATGGCTCTGGACTTCCTATTAGTTGGCTGGGTGCTGATTGGACAGCTGTCCATGGTGCTGGTCTTCCATAGGCTGGGATGGTGCCGATTGCACAATGCTCGTGGTTTCATATTTATTTGTCTGAGATAGTTGTGGCTGCACCTATGATCAGTATGAGTTACATGCAATGGGCCAAGCGGATCACTGCTTTTTGAGACGCATGCGGTCATCTGAAGACCAAGCCAACACAAGATCTCGAAAATGAGTTGCCAGTGCAAATTATTTCCAGGTTATGTTGACGAAGCATGTTGTAATGATGTAATTTTTTTCTCATAAAATATGAGACATTAATTTATACTCATATAGTTGGTGAAGGTACTCACCCAGCTCATCTCCATGCTGCTCATCAAAGAGGCATCATTCTGTTTTTTAGAGTTGTGTAATCTGTTTGCATCGACCGCTGAGATTAGACCGGCTACCCTTGGGCATCGCTCAGCGCGGCTGCCCGCCCCAGCTTCCTAATTTTGCCGTTGCTTTGACATTGTTCCCAACTGGCCGTGCGACGCAGTTACCATATATGTTACTTTTAAGTGGCATCCCAAGAGCTGTTCCCGCCTTACATTATGTTAATAAATTGCTTATTATTCCGGCAACAAACCTAGCAGGTTAATAATAACCAGAAGGACTGAGTTCAAGGACAAACCATTAAAAAATGACACGCACTATATCTTTTGTACGCTACCAGTTCTTACCATATATAGTCTTTGTTGACACTATTAATAATTAATTTATATACAGTTAATATTAAATTATACTAGACTAACTGATTAGTTAATAATAGATATACAACGCAGTGTTTGCAAGGACTTTCAAACTAGAGATATTGCATAGTCTATAATTTTAATAATCACTAACCAAATTATTACGTGTTTTGTGCACTTTAATTAAACACAGATTGTTGAAATGAAATTGCCTAAATATTCTACAGGAAGTTTTAAAATGTGAAAAAGAGAGACTTGTGGTGGGGTGAGGTACCAGAAAAGTGCCCCCCCTCCGTCCGCTTTCAATGAGACTCGACAGACTAATTACAAGCGCTTGTTTGCGTCAGTCATCCGGCCGGCGGGAGTTGGCTTAGCTGAGTGGAAACTAAAGCACAACTTCCATGCCACTGCATCCGATGCGGCCAAAGGTACAGCGGCTTTCCCGAGCTGCGAGTGAGGAATACGTCGCCAAGAGAGGGAAATCCGAGAGTAGCGCTAGTTAAGAGCCTCATTTCAATAATGAAGGAAACGGATCTCAGAGCTCAAACGGGCTGAGAAGGAAATATAGTAAATACGAAAATCTATCTTTAATTATTGAAGCTGTAGGCTATAGATTTTATAATACATAGACAGCTAATGAGCGCACAAGACAGATCCTCTGGGCAGCAATTTAAACAGCAAACTTTCAATGGAAGATCTTTCCATTTAACTCATCAACTCATCAGGGTGCACAGCGATGGGCTCCGTCACATCAGCGCTGACGAAAGCAAAGAGCTCCACTGTCAAGGTGTCATCCGAGCTGCAGCACGACCGGGAGCGAAGCCGCTCGGTGCGAGGGAAGAGGAGCGCGTCTCGGGCTGCCGCGCTTCCCGGTCAGCCGCCTCCTGGAGCACGAACCACGCCGGATACCGTCTCGGCGCCCGCTGGTGGCAACGCTGCACGTAAGTTACTCAAAATATGTGGACATTTGTCAGGAGACGCATTAAGCAACTTGTTGAAGAAGCCTAGGTATAGGCAGCAGTAAAGTGCTCTTAACTAAATTTTACTTCTTTTTTGTTAGGGATAGTTCATAGACCGTTAAATCTAAAATAAAGTATAATCTACTTTAAAACCCTCTTGAAGGGGCCTACGCATTTGTATGCATCAGAAAATATAATGCGGACTGAATAATAAGTACCAAGCAAGAATTGTGTGCCTAAAAACTTCTGGCCGAAAGTTTGACTCATTATGCGTCATTATGGGCTATATTTATAAGTAGTTTGTAATTTGTGTCAAGTTTAATCCCAACAAATTATTCTGGAAATAAATGTAGGGTACGCTCTTCTTCACGATATTGTGATGCAGAAACAGCGAAAACTGCATAGCGATGCAATACCTTGTGTAATAACCCATAGCACTGTTGTTGTTACGTTGGCCTGTATAGCCCATGTAAGCATAATAAATATTAACTGAGAAAAGAAGACGTATTTTAAGGAATAAACGATTTGCGGTCTTTTCGTGTATATCGTCGATGTGGCGGAAATCAGGGCTGTGATGTTCATTCATTGAACGGGCAGAGTTCTTTGAAGGTCAGACCGTGGAAAAACGGTAAATATATGCATTGCCTATTTCTCGGTCTCCGTGATGACAGGACGCTTCTCTTTGATGCGGCAATAAAAGACTCTCTTTACCTCAGGTTAAATAATAATGATTCATGCGCGGCGTTGCTATTCTGAAAACCGCCGCATTCTGAGACATGAGTTTTGGGGTCTATAGCTTTCCGGCTGACTTCCACAGACAGTTTTTCCTCCTCCTGCACTACGACCTGGCTTCTCACCAACACTTTCGGCTGTCTACTTTGTGTGTGTTTCTGCTAAGAAGCTTTGGGCCCCACGCTTTTCAGTAATCGAGATAATGCCAAAACGCAAATGATGTAGAATCGTTAAGAAGAAATGGGAGATTACTGTTGCTGATCATTAGGCGCGAGATCTTCGGAGACCGACTGCAACAGTGAACCAACATCCAGGACGCTTCCTGATTTTTATGATGACGGAATTATATATAAATATATATTTAACGAAAGGGGGTGTTTGTAGACCAAAAACGGGAGACAACGTCCTGTTCTACGGGGCCAAGAAGGGATGATAAAATGAGTGTGATAAAAGAACTGAGGGTACATGGAAGGTGGACAATAATAAAATAGCCCTTTAATCAAAAGTAAAGTTTTAGAATAAATAATGTTTTTATTCCTTATAATACAGGCTCAGTCCTTTATAGAGTTATTTAATATGCTCAACAATAAAGTTACAACTCTTCCTATCTTAAAGCCATTCAGAGAGAAGCCCAGTTCTCTAAAAAGCGTACTTTATAACATCATGTCGTCCTTTAAATTGTTTAAACTCTGTAAGAACAGCGCCCCCATTCTGTGATGAGGGCGAACTGATACACGGCCCGACCCCACCTGACTCATCAACTTTCCGATAGGAGAACCTCTCCACTTGACAGTACCTAAAATATCATCCGGCTGCCCCATGGGGGCTACTTCCAGTAGCACGACCCCCCAGGGCTGGTGGTTGCCTTGGTGGCGAGCTGGCTGGAGAGTGGGGAGCGGCTGCGGGGCTGCCCGCCTCAGAGGCAGACTCGTCAGCATGCAGTAGGAAACCAGTAGACACCTATATTTATAGCCTGACTGGTGCTAGCCTGACAGGAGCACCAGAAACTGTGAATGAAACAACACGTTTCCTCTGCAGACACATCAATATCAGTCCTGCTCTAGCGTGTGTATTCAGGGACTATAGGTAAAGCGTATTGACAAAGACAGAAAAGAGAGACATGCTTACACCAGCGAATGGAATCTCATAAACAGGTTTTCTTTTTCGTGTTATTTATTTTTCTTCTGAGGATCACCCTACAGCCCCCGGTGAACTAAGCTCATGCCTGCCCCCTGTTGGGGACTACTCGAAAACACAAATAAAAAAAAAACACGAGCGTGTCAACACACCCACGCCGTGCCACCCTGTCATTTCCGCCCGTGGGAGCTATCCCCACGTCCCCGGGAGCAGGGCGGCCACCGCACATGAAAAGTGCCTGATTACACGTATCGCTCTGTGTCGCCGTGCGATCGGCTTTAACGAGCTGACGGCGTGTAATTAGTCTGTCTCCGGACCAACACGTAGATGCTCATTACAGAGAGGAGGAGCAAACCATAAATTAATGCATGCGGTTCGCTTGGTGCAGGTTTGTTACATCCATATGCATCAGCTGTAAGGATCCATCATTACCACATGTACGGTCATATAAATAGGACCGCATCAATCAGATAAAAATATTTATTAATGCATGCGGAGTTATGAAATGTAATTACTGCGCACATGGGACATCAGCAGGTGGTTAAAGAGCCAGAAGTTTTTTTAGTTTAAGTCCCATGACAGTGTGCTGTAGTACAATAGTGCCAGTACTTAACGTAAAGGTCAAGTAAACCACCCGCCTGTAAACGAATGGGCAAAAGGTAGGATAAGACCAGTTAGGCGTCTTTAAGTGAAAAGACGACAAACCGATAACCAAAGGTTTCTGAAGGAGGGCCTTCGTTTTAATAGACTTCATATAAAAGCCTGTCCATAAGGGAGCAGAGAATGAACGACAATAAACAGGCACATAAATAATAGGCAAGTATTATTTAATCTAAATGAATACACTGAAAGGTTTCATTTTGAGGGTTCCGCGAAAGGGCACTCCATTTACAGAGGAAAATTTGTGTTTTTCTCTATCTAGGTTGGTCTCCTCCCTGCCTCCCTTCTGACTGCGCACGCGCGAGTTGTAAATACCCCCCGCATTGATGCATGTCTCTGGAAGCTTCTGTAATGCTGACTTTATTAGTGAACCCTCACTTTGAAAAAGGCTAAATCTATCAAATAAGGGTGCGCATCCAGTTTAACTGAATATCCAAGCAACCGCCTGGAAGGGCCCCCGGTGCGATTGAAAGCTTTCAACCACTGGACAACATTTACCACACTGGATTCGGCGGTGGGCCGCTATTGGAATTCATATTTCATACTTTCAATATGCCTATCATTAGGATAAATAATATGTTGCTAAAATACCAGTCGCTAATATAAAACAGGTAGACGGGAGCAACTAAATTATGAAACGTAAATTTAAACAGGATTCCCACCAAGAGCAACAGACTTTTACCTTTACTTAAAACCTTTTGCTTCTTGTTTACTCTGCGCTACATTTTCATTGCGGCGGCCACAGACCGTAGAGCTACTTATTGCCCATCCGCCAGTATTTTATAGCTAACCAGAAAATGAGGAATCAATTAGGACTAATTACATTGTTAGAAATCATGGAGAAATACGTTGGCAAAAAAAAAGAAAACTTATTTTTGCGATTGGTTCAGAGGGAAAAGCGTGAGGTAGAGCACACTACAAGAAAGTCAGTTTAATTGTTTACTTTGTTTTTGGGTGGGCAGGGCGGTTATATAGGTCTGAAATGCCCAGTTCACCCTCCCGTGGCACCTACAGCGCGTTTTTGAAATGAGAATGAATTTAATTTCTTTCAAATCTAAGAACATGACTTTGAGCAGTACAAAGTGTAAGAACTGCATCAACGGCGAAAACATTATTTTATTGGGATACTTTCACGTGAGCAACGCGTTTTTTCCTCCTATAAAATACACCTGAGATTAACTGATTTAAATGAAAAATTGTGTCTCGTTTGATAAAGAAAGGCGCGTGCAGAGTCATCAGAATAAAGATGTCTCCATTTCGGAAAGACCCGTCGATTTATTGCTACAAAAAGTAAAACAAATGTGACAGGCTCGTCATTGCATTTATAACAAAAACATACCAAGCAGTTGCAAATGTATAGTTACCGTATAGGCTATGTTGACGTCATGTCAAATGAACATAAAGGACTTTAAATGTATTACTTAATTTGATTTAATTAGTTTATTTTCAAGATTATTTTCGGAGGTAGGCTTGGGTCTCTAGTCAAGTTTAAACTAGTCTAGATGGCATATTAGCACCCAAGTCTAATTAAAGCTTTACATTTTAAACTATTTTTAGCAGCGTGTTCAGTAAAACGGAAACCAGCGTCTAAAAGCGTCAATCTTATGAATAGCGCCATCTAGTGTATGTGTAGCCAATCTACTGAACTTAATGCGTCTATTTTATGTATTAATTAGCGAATTCTGAACTTGCCCGTTGGAGAGTGTGGTGAGACGATCTCTAATGATCGGTGGCAGTGCTGCTCTGAAGGTATTATGAAAAAGATGTGTGACTGGCTTACGTACAAATTACTAATTTAGAGAGGCGGACAGATTGTTGAAGGTAGGAAAAGTTGATGAATAAAGTGACGATTGACTGTCGGCTGGCAGCAGTGCTTCGGTTGGAGATCTGAGACTGGGAGTTGAGAGGGGAACTGAGTGTGATCGTGACTTTACACGCCAGCCCAGGCAGTGTCTCACTCCTGTCACTCCGGGAGGACAGGAAGGATGGGGGGTATTCAGGGCTTATGTGATGCGGTGGGTGGGCGCTTTCATTCTGAGACAAAGCATGATGGAAATACCAAGTTAAGACGTGTGACACGGCAAAAGGTTGTTATTTAGCGACTGACAGACACGTTGCATTTGTTTCTTGCGCACTTGTCATAATTCCAATTAAAGCTGCTTGAAAATCTCCGTCGTCCCGATTTTGTTTGTTCTGTGGCAGAATGAATAACCAAGAGTGGCAAAATAAAGCAAAAATACGCAAATAAAACGACTTTGTGCGGACTTGACGCCATTCTTTGTCGGTTCTAGGAGTTTTCCTTCCCAAAGTTATTCCGAAACGGTTGGCGAATCAGAAAAAATGGTCCTGTCATTAGACAGACGTAGCCTGTCACGTTGCTTCATAAACCCAAATAACTTCACAGTTAATAACCAAAGGTAAATTAACTGTGCCTCAAGTCGGGTGCCAAATGAACGCTTTATGGATCGCAATTAATGCAGTAACACTTTATGTTACCACTGTGAGTTATTATGACTGTGTTGTAAATTACAAAACAGCGCAGTTTTACTCGCTACCTGAACTAAATCTCCAGTTTCTATGGAGACATGAAATGGGGCTGAACTAAAGGGCGGCTTACCTTTTGAGGCTATTAGAATGGCATCTCCTTTCTAACCGCTCTGGGTACAACAAAGTTATGGATGAATGGATGTACTGGAACCTGTCTACCAGCCATTCATCTAGCAGACTCAAGTGCTTTGATTGATCACAGGATGGTTTAATGGATGATAAAGCGTTTCAGAATAACGGAATAACTTTCCTGTGCCAAAGGCGTTAGATAAAAAGTAAATGTTTAAATATAACTTTTTCTTATAGGCTACTTCTGTAGCCAAAACATCGGTAACCACGCGGAGTACTTGAACAACAACGAGCAGTAATTAGTTTGCGCAGTCATATTAAGGGATGTAAAAAAAGATTTTATGTCAGATTTCATTGAAATCACAGTTATGCAGGTTTCAACTTTGTCGGTTCTATGGTCAGATTATTCGGGTGCATAATGACTTATATATAGGCCTATATTTTTAAAAATATACAACTACTTGACAGATGGTCCACACCATATTGATCAGATCTGCGCAGAGCTCTTGTGGAGATACGGAAATACGTGCCAAGCAGACGGAGTTTACAGCTTCATGGCAGTAGCCATTGTGCATGTTGTGTGTCTAGTCGGGCCAGCAATCATCGTACTCCGCATCTTCGGCTGGCTGGCTCAGAGTCCTTTTGAACCCGGCTTTTGATTACATGCCCACCGATTTGTGCGCCTGTAGCAGAAAGAACCCCGGGCAGCCGGCGCTGGCGGCCGTGGAGACAGCATCTTGGGCAGATTGCGTTCGCAGAACGGCGCAACCTATTTGACGGATTCTCTTTTATTGTTAAATCGTTTAAATTAATTTTCGCTTTGTCTAATACGAATAAGAGGCTCTTTATAAATGGTGATTCCCTTCATTTTCAGTCTTCAAGTACTATAATTTTTTACTCATCCCAGTAAGGGGGGGGGGGGGGGGTTAAGCTTCAAACATTGTTGACGCACTTGCTTTCGAATTTAAAACATTAAACGAAGCCTTTGTTTTTCTTTATTATTAAAGCATAAGACCAGAAACAGCTTGATCCCAGTTTTGCTGCATTCCAGTACTGCGCGGACCTTACAGTATTAGGTCCTTATCATCTTCAGGAGCTTTTAAAATCTCCTGTTAAAAAATCGAGCGTGCCTTTATAGGCCACCATCAAAGTGTCGCGGCAGGTGTCTCTTTCTCTGCAGATGAAAGGTAAACATTTCAGCGTGGTACGAGGCTGTCCCCAACGCCACCACAACAATTATGGGGGGTTAAGTGTCAAGCGCTCATTTTCGTGCATAAAAGCATTCTGTGCCATCTTACATTTCGTTCAGAGAAAGAAGAACTCCAGTTCTACATTTCGTCCACGAAAGCACAAAGAATTCACTTTCTTTCGTGCGCATAAATCAAAAGGAATGTTTCGTTTAGTACACAGAACTGACACATTATCAGCACCTTGCATTTCGTGGACAGGAGGCTGAATGTACCTGCTGAAAAGAAAGTCATTCCGTTCCCAAAATTCATTTTGTCAACTAATTAAATTCATGTTGTGTATGTTGTGTGCAAAATGCATGTCGGGAAAGTGGTAGGATAACATACATTTTGCTTTGCAGTTACATTTTACAGTTTCTACAGACATGCCACTCACTCTGATTTTTTGTTTAGGTTGTCATGCTTCCACAAGCTTCGTTATTCTTTTCCGTTGTTAACTTCGCTTTTCACCAACTGAAGCGACTGGACCATTCGTCGCACCCGCGTTAGGAGTCCGTCTAGAAACTGTGCTTCCGTTTGTGTTTCGCCTGTTCCCAGCGCACAAAAATGTAGCCCACACATAAATGTGAATAATAATTACAGGACATTATGTCACTCCTCAAGCACCACTAATCTATTCATCTTTGATAAAATGTCAACTGATCATCTGCCTTGAGAGGAGAGTGACCAGTGTCTGCCTCAGTCTGTCAGACCTGGAAGATTCAAATAGCGGACAACTTGCGCTACAAAAAGAGCAAGTTGAGGGAGGCGTAAAAATAATTTTCCCCACGGGGATCAATAAAGTTCCATTATAAGTATATTCACAATGTGTAGACGATTGGATTAGAAAGACTAACTAAAGCTCACCAAGCATTTATTGGTTCTTGGCAATAATCACTCACAAGCCGTGTGGCTCAGTATAACATACAGCGTGATTTAGCATAAAGCGCATGTCAGAGTTAACCTGAACTAGCATAACATTAGCACGACATGTGCAGCAGCGTTAACTTGAGATAGCATCTGGCATGGCACGCACGCTTTAAGATTGTTACGCAAGAAATCATATAGCAAATTTATAATATTCTATTACAAACAAATTGAAAATCTCCCACCAGGCAGCAGACCAAAGTTAGATACCCTGATAGCATGTGTAATGGAGTTAGCCCGAGTTAGCATAACACGTGCACCAGAAGACAATCTGTATAACAGCTACCAAATCGCCTTGTAATTCCCATCAGGCATCAGTTGGAGGCGCACCACAGATGGTCAGTGTGCTTCTGTAAGTGAACGTGCAGGGAATAATCCATCAGTTTCTCCACACCATGAAGACCAGTGACTTTTTACCAACGAGGAGCTGTCCTTGCTATCCCGGGCCTCCTGCTCCCTCATTTCCCCGACGGCGCCCTCCCGCGAACGGGAGCAGGGTCACGTTGACGCGAGTGTTCATGTAAGCTTGCAGAGGAGCACGCAAACGCAGGCAAACGAACGGAGAGGGTGATGCAGCGTGCGGATGAGACACGGAGCCTGCGTGTGAAAGACTGGAGAGAGTATGAGGGAGCTGGAGGCGCTGAGAGGAGTGAGCTGGAGCTGCCGGCGGAGTCCAGCTTCACGGGAGGGGGGGATCTCTGTCCTGCATGTGGAGGCGCCCCCACACGCCTCGGTGCGGCTAAGGGGCCAGAAGCGGGGAGGAGAGGGTGGGTGTATGTCGAGGGAGAGACCTGGAGCTCTAGAAGGGAGCGAGAGTGGGTGTAGGGGTCAGACAGCCACCACAATCACGCCCCTCTCCATCGCCACCCCCACCACACGTAAGCTGCTGCCCGCCAGTCACTCCTCCACCTCCCTCCATGAAGAGGAGACAAACTCATCGAGGGAGAAGACGAAACGCGAAGAGCCACGCGTACCATGACGGAGTCTCACTGCAGGAAGCTTGGATTCAAGAAATGCCGCAGCGCCACGTTCAGCATCGACGGCTTCAGCTTTACTATAGGTAAGGGGGGGGGGGCGTCCGGGTCAGCCCCCGTCCAGCAGGTCCTGGGGATCAGCCCCACCTAATCCTGGACAAGGGCTCAGCTCAGGCACAGTTCAGCTAATCTTTTTCGTCTTTCTGCAAGTCCCCCCAAATCTCTCTCCTCGCTCTCTCTACCATCCAGCACCAGGTCTGTTCGAATACTCGATGCTGTCGTGATCCGCTACTCTCTAACCAGCCATCCGGGTGCTGTGGGCTGGCCGGGTGATGTTCTGCGTCTGTCGGGTTTGATGATGGAGAGTGGCGTTCTGTACGGGAGTTTGAGCTAGAGCACATGTCTCCTTGTTTTTGTCGAAAGTACAGCGAAGGGCTTTAGGAACCCGCATTCTGTGTACGTCCCTTTCTGTCTGCTTAGTTTAGTATCGGGTGACAGATCAAGCCTTGAAGCGTCGATTATTAACATGCTCCCGCACCGGATTCTCCAAGGATCTGACAAATAACTTTAGTATCACCTTTGATCATCTTGTTCATCCAGCTTTCATTTCTTCTGCCTTATTACTCAGTAAATCAGACGCTTCTCCGTGTTTACTTAGAGTGCAGCGGTGCGTGTTTCATTCACGGAGACAAGGATGCGGTGAGTCTATTATCATAAAGCTCGTGATAGCGGTAATTGCATCTGCAGGTGATGGAGCGACCGTTACGTAATCCAGGAGGCTTTCACGCCGGGCAGGGGGTGCTCCCCGTAAGCGGGTATGTCCATAGCAATCAGGAGATGGAAGACGTCACTTTTTCTAACTAATAAGTGGTGCATCTGCACCTTTCATGGAGAATAGCAGGTCAGATAAACTCAGCGCTAAACATTTTTTGATAATGTTGTTAAAGTGAAGTGAGACCTGATGCCAAGAGCTAAGCTGTAGGACGTCAACGAAACATCACAGTGTTAAAATGAGATCAGTTCACTAGTAGATGCTTCTGGGGATCCAAGGAGTAGATTTTCCAGTGGAGAAGAAAATGACGCCGAGTCGCTCCAGCTGGAGGGGATTTCGGCTGCAGAATGTGCCTCGAACTTGGTCCATATCACTTCCCCATGACACCTTTTCTGCTTGCCCTCAGCTGAGCCTGTGGAGTGATTACCATCACCATGGCGACCAGGGGAAGGATGTGATGTTGCGCGGCGACTGTGGGCGACTCCAAACAAGCCATTCCCGGCGTGTTGACGCCTTGGTCAGCTGGAATCCCAGCAGAGACCTCATTAGGGGGATAGGACTGATAACTTTAGCAGCTCTCATCTCGTCGAGCTGGGAGCGGAAAGGGGGCCATGATTCATTTGGGGGGGGGGGTGCACTGGTTAGCAGGTGGGGTGGGCATCTCCAGGAGGAACATATTTTCACAGCCATTGAGGGGGTCATTACCTTTAATAGAAAACACTCCAATGTCAGGCGCAGTCCTTTACCAAATACCTCCTAGTATCAGCTCCTGCTTCACCTCCTCCGTTTCCTGGGTGGAAGGAGTTCTTTTTCTTTTCTGAGGGGGGGCATCTCAGAGTTTTTTTTTTGGGGGGCGGGCATCCACGTGAAGGCTCTTGTTTGAATTAGTTTTCGTAATTACCCATTGAAGTCCATTAGAGTGTTTGGGTGCGGCTGTCTCCTGTTGACTGCGTGATGATTACAGGTTATACATCATTATAATAAATAGTTTATTTTGCTGTGGTTTCAAAGAAAGCTTTAGGTGCAGGTTTGTGACTCACTTCTAATCAGACTTAGGTATGGACTAAAATGAGAAGTGTTTGGCCAACAACCCCTGCAAACATTACCCAAGACCCACATGGTTCTCTCTCTTCTTCATCGTGGAGGGGGTGGGGAGAGCAGAACTTAGCCTCAATCTGCACATCGAGCTGAGAAGGAGTAGGACACCACCTGGGGTGTAAAAACCTCCGTTGAATCTGAGGGTGTGGGATGTTAGCTTGGCTTTGATTGGTGGCTGGGGGCCACAGGTCTGCTGGCAGCTTGGTCCTGAATGGTGGCTTGGAGCCACTGGTTTGCTGGCAGAAATCAGCAACGACAAAGGATGCAATTTCTAAGGAATTAAGAGCAGGGCGGGACAACACAAATGCTAGCATTAGCGAGATCGCATTTACCAATAATAATATTTGCGCTGAAGCGCTAATGGATCACAGCCTTATTTTGAAAGGATATTATTTACACTGTTTGACAGGGAAAACTGGAAGGTGTAGCTAGAGGAAATGATTGGCAGCTGTGCTGTCCATTTGCTATGGGTGGCAAAGGCGCAGGCGGGCTCAGGCAGGGACAGCTGGAGCTGAAGTCAGGCTCCGCCCACAGAATGACTTGTGAACGTGTGACACGGCCTTTCATCCCTCCACTTCCGCATCTATCCCGGTTATACCTGACTATCGCGTGCATCACTGTCGACAATTGTGGATCGCTGTCAATCACTATGGATCACAGTCGATCACTGTGGATCACAGTCGATCACCGTGGAAAACAGTCGATCACAGCTTCATCTCTACAGGCTCTGGCGATACAAAGATGGGACTCATTCGGGCAATAAATGAAGGAATCCTGCTCTCTCAAAAGCTTAGTGTTGCTGTCAGTCTCTCCAGATCCCCCATAGTATTCCTGCTGGTGTGTGTAATCACTTCTGCTCTATCTCATCCTGTCCTTTCTACACATGTCTCCTCCCCTCCAATCAAGCGTGGCTTTGACCAGACGGACCCAGTCCATTTTCCTCACTCTCTCTTCCCAGCTGAAGCTATCGATTGCCTCACTTGGGGGCGGGAGGATATTAAACCCCTTGGTCTACTTGGAAGAACAGGGCTCCGCAAGTCTACTCCAGTTAATAGGCAGTGTGCAGTGATGCATGCACATCGATCAGCATCATGTGATACACATGTGGATTCCCGTCTATGACGGAAGCCACTGGGACAAAGGCCATTTCACTGGGGGGTGCAGAGGTGATATTGCCCCCTTCTGCTCAGAGCAAAATGCAGTTTGAACATACAGTATCCATTCATACTCCCACTCACCTGTTTTCTATAAAATAAAATTATATCGTGAAGTCATATTTGAAAATATGGCTTGTGTTACTCACAGCGATGTGTAATAATAATTTAATCTATTTACTATTTTTTATGTGCAGCTCAGCTTGGCATAGCCTGTAATGAGGGACTCTCACCTTGCACCCCCCGCCACCCCCCCCAGAGAGAAAAGCCTAGACTCACCTATGACTGGGAGCAGGATGCAATATTTTACTCACCTTTCAATAACAGCAGTCAAAAGTCATATCTAAACTCTTAAAAATGTATATTTAAATGAGGACTATTGCAAATGGCACAGCACATGGCCACAGAGACTGTGTGTTATTATGGGCTGTTACTTGTCGTCACAGAAGGCAGGTGGATGAAGCTAAATACAGGATGACCTTTGTTTTAAAAAAGATTTAGGTCACTGCAGGACAAGAAACCGAAGCGTTCGCCAGAGAAATATATAAGTGGTTCAAGTGCAGGAAGGGGAATCTTTTGGCCGCTTAAAATCTAGGACAAGATTGAAAGGTGCCTGACATTTTCAGAATAAAAAGCATGTCACTATTTTTTTTTTATGTTTAAACTAGTGAAAATCTCTCTTGATTGCATCAAATTTTAGGTCACGATTGTGAGAAACAGACAGTACATGGATATATTTGCTATTCTACATTATATACGGGTTAATATGCGGTATAACATAAGATTAAATGGTATAACAGAAGTGGGGACTGATGAACCCCTTTGAAAGTGACAGCATAGATGGTGAATTGAAACTTGTATTACTGTTAACAATCATTTTTTCCACATTTATTACATTGCATAGCAACTAAAATGCAGTCCAACTGTTGCTACGGAGCCGATTTGGGAATTGTTCGCATTTAATTGGCTCCTTGCTGCGACAACAGTAATGAATAAAATTTAATTCTGGTTATCACCGAGTAACAGCATGGTTTTGTACAGAATAACAAAAAAATGCAACAAATAAAAAATTGTTTATGATAATATAAATCCCACAGAATGAAAAAGTTCAAATACAAATGTAGAAAGAGATTACAAGCACGGAGAGTTCTTCATAAAAGCCAGAGATGCTTCAGAAGACCTACAGGATTATTACTGGAGTTTTGTCCTCAATCTCCCGTCTTTATGTAAATACATAAACGAAAATGACAATATGAAGGCATGATTGGGAACGTTCATGATCGGCTAAAATAAATAAATGTGTCAATTTTCCACCGAGGTGTAACAGAGATCTGTTAAACACTCGTTTTTATAAACAGCGCATCCCGGATCGCTTTGATCCAGCACAGAGCCATCAGTCTGTATAATGACGTGCCCCCTTGTTTTAAAAAGTGACGTGTTTATAACGCTTCTCCTCAGCCAGATTGGCAGCCTCGGGGGACGATGTGTAACAGGCCCATTTTATCAAATGTGGTTCAGCCGAGGTTTCTCTCTCTCTCTCTCTCTTTATATTATTCATCTATCCTTTTGAGCAAGGCTTAATTGTGCATTTGTGTTAATAAAGAGGTGTTTTAAAGTCAAAAGTCTCTCTCTCTCTCTCTCTCTCTCTCTCTGCCCCCGCAGTCGCCAACGAGGATGGGGAGAGCGCCGCCCGGCCCCTGGCCCGCTTCGCCCGTGAGTAGGACGCCTCGGTCCCCGGCTTTACAAAATAGAGCAGCACCGTGAAGCAGCCCGAGAGCTCTGTCTCCCGTTGTGCAACGTAGGGACAAACGCCAGGGCTGTTCTGGCTGTTGGTTAATAGTTCCTTTTCGCATTTATATTGCAAAGTGTAACATAACTGTTGCTAAGGAGCAGAGTTTGTAGTTGCCTGCTTTTATTTGACAAATTTAATTAAAATTTTAATGTATTTAATGGTTTTCCTAGGAAGCATACCCTAGACAGAACACCAGTACATTATTATTATTATTATTATTATTATTATTATTATTATTATTATTATTATTGGTCTAATAATTATAATGCGGCGTGTTCTGTCTTCCAAATCAGGTGTTGTTAGAATAAAAACAAATACAAATTTTATAACTAGCGTTACTAAAGTTCCACTTTCATAAGATGAAAATATCTGACTCATTTGATCATCTTTTTACAAATGATTTTCATCAATATTATATGTTAATTAATATATTAATGATGGGTGCTTGATGCCAACATCAAGCAAATCTATACTAAAGGTATTATTAGGTATGAAGTTATTTTGTTAGGTACTGATGCGTACAATAAATATTGGGTATCCAGTAGGTGGCAGCAGTACACAGTCCTGTAACTGCAGGTAAGGCGTATGCACTGATTACGGTGTGTTGCCGCACCCATCACGTGACAAACACCACAGGGATGATAACCTAACCTAAGTGCAGCCATGCAGTGGGCAATACCTCAGCACCACGCTAGTCCAAACAGACAAGTATAAGTTTTTTTTTTTTTCTTCCAGTGGCTGGAGTGCCAATCCTGCCACCAAGCCCTAAGTTTTTTTTTTTTATAAGTCAGAGGACCTCCTTATAGGGCTGGATGTAGAGTAACATCGTACCCAGGACAAGGCAACTGCAGGTTAAAGGCTTTGCTCAAAGGCCCAACAGAGCAAGCATTCACAGGGTTGCAGGCACAGATCTCTAGCCCTAGAGCCACTGCTCCACCTGCAACTGCAGGCTGCAGGTTAATGCTGGACTGCTAGAGCGTAAACATACACGACCCCAAACAGAGAGTGATAAGTGATGCTGGTAATCACTCACATACAGCATAAAGAGCTGTAACCCCCCGGCTCTCCCCAGTGCAGTTTATGATCCATTTCGTTCTCAGTCTGAGAACTCTAGTGTGAATTTCAACTTGTGACAGTGAGTGTAATCGGGTGTTTCAGCATTTGGTCCTACATGCAGACAGTCTGAAATCGGACAGTAAAACACAAACAAAAACACAACTTAGCAGATATTGCACATTTCTCTTTAAATCTAAGATTAAAAAATAAACTACGTTTGTCAGATGTTGTTGCAATGACAGTAATATCACACCAGGGGGCGACAAACCCATGTAACTGCAGCTTGTCAAACTAGTCATAGGGACAGCTTAGTATTAAAGCTGGCAAATACAAGATCGAGAAACAAAAGTCAAGGGTGAAAGGTCATATGTATATTTAGACATTTGTGACTCAAGGGTAATTCAGGCAGTAGCTAGCCCATGTCCTGAAGTGCGAGGCCTTCCTCTGTGACGGATTATTGTAGCACAGATTTGAGAATAGCTGAATAAACGGTGTTAATGGGAGTGGGTCACAGTACAGTTGGCACCCGGGCAGGTCACGGCAGGTTGCAGGTGCTCATCTGCACACACGTGGATAATGCTTGGATTGGGCCTTTTCATGACTGATAGGCATTTAAACTGCTAGCTGCTAACTATTTGAGAATTTGTGAGACAAAAATGCTAAACACTCATTGGTGATCACTGGCGATCATTAACAACGGGAGCCTTCGTCATTCTGGAGACGGATGATACTCACACTGCACACTGCTGCCGTGGTGTAACTCCCATCCAGTGGCCCATTAGCCATTAAGCAACATTTTCACAGCAAAAGCAAAGAGATTAAACACACAGGCTGAGTCATTGCTGAGCAGTAAAGGTCAACACAGATGGCCACCATCTTCTGAGGGGGTGCCGACTTAGGAAGCCAATTTTACCTTTTCTCAGACAGGGGGAGCCAGAGGAGAGGTTTGCCCAGTGCACCACACGGGCGTAGACTGGTACTGATGCTAAGGGACTTTCTACAGGATCTAAATCCCAGAATGCCCTGTGGAATGCCATCACGTCTGGAATGGGCATCAAGGACCGTGACCGGGACCAGGTGAACCGGGAGGCACCGGCGGACCCACGAAGTCCGGAGGAGATCCTAGCGGAGGACCCGCCGACCGCTGACCGGCCGGACGTCACCGAGAAGACGGCTCTCAGGTTTGGCGCTCTGAACTTTGACCTTTCTCCTGTGGTACCCTGAGGACTAGGCGTGCCGGGTATCACCATAAATGAGCTGTAATGTGGCATATTTAAACATTAAAATACAAAGGTATCATGTTTATTGAATTTGAGTAATTAAGTGCAGCTGCTGGAGCACAATGCCCTCTAGGGTATGGGAGGACCTTGCATCATTTAATGTCATTTACCGTTATTCCTTATGATGGCAGCTTACCTGGTGTGTCACGTGTTAATCAGGATCTGTTGATGTGGAACGTGGGTGGAGTCGGCATTCCCTGCTGCAGGATTAATGCCAGGTTACCGGGGACAAAATTGCAAGTTACGCCAGCAGCGGTTTCGGCAAAATGAATTACCACCGATAATCAAGGTCACCTGATTTACCCTCCTGAGATCTTGAGCGTTATAGCAGATGGCGGTGAATTGGGGTGGGGACCCTGTAGGTACTCATAGTGTTTACAAATAGCGGAATACTCGAATGTTACACACCTGTCTGTGTGTTTTTTTTTTACCCAGAATTCTTTTGAATCTGTCCATGGCAGGGTAATCTCCCGTGGAGTGGGAATAAGTTACTGCGTTACACCGGGATGATTCTTGGCCCTCCCTGGGGACAGGATTGTGGTTTCTGGGACCTCAATTGAAAATTCACTTTGCCCCCCCACCCCTCCGAAGTGTAGTGAATGTTTGCGGGCAGCAGGGGTCCCTCTAGCCTCGCTTCATGCCTGATGTCACTGGTGAGTAAGGCAGCACTGTGGGCATAACAGGAAGGCATTGGGGCACCAGCCTGCCCGTCCTTGGGAGTGGGATTACGGAGCCGTTTGTCGTCACAGAGACCCCAAGAACTCGCGTTATTCATCTCATTGTGGGATGAATGTGCTCGACGGGCTCTGCTCTCATTGGTTGGAAAGACGGTCCTGCTGCATTTAGTAAGAAATCAAGGCCTTTGGTCTCTGTGTAAAGACCTCTGATCTTTGTTTAGGAGCTGCTTGTGATGCCATTTAAAGGCCTTTTTATTTTTACTGTCCATTTGTGCTTATTTAGATGCAAAAAAGGATGTTTGTTGTGTTTGGGTAGCAGTGCCTCGTGATTGGTTGGGCTGGTCAGGTGACTGCAGAGTTTGAAATCTGCAGTGAACCTCTATGGAAATCCACATAGCGAACACCATTGCTGTTATTACTCCATAAATCCCCACCCCCCAGCCTCTCCAGCACCTCCATAAGCAAGGCTGTTTCATTCTGGGGATAGGGCTGGGGTGAGGGGGGGGGTAATTTTCCAGTTCAGTGCTATCAGTCAGAGCCTCAAAAGCCGAGCCTTTGATGAGCAGGACCCAGCATCTATGGGGCTGCAGCTGACTCTCCCTTTGCCTTCACTGAGGGGGGAGGGGGGGGGGGCAGGTGCAGCAATGCAGCTCTTAATGCGATAGACGTTTGCAGTGTTGTTGCAAATCATCAGTGTGATTTAGCCCTTAATGCACTGACGTTGCCTGAAATTTGCTCAGAACCCAGGTAACATGGAAAATGTGGATAGTTCAGGTCCAGAAAGTCAAAATCCAGAGCAGATTTTTGCTTCAACCATCCAGTTGAGCATAAAGAGTCACAGTCACAGAGAACTCAACTGGTTGGTTGAAACAAAATCTTGGTCTGGATTTTTACCCTCTGGATTCTAAACTAGTGCATGTGTAAGTAAGTGATGTATGTGTGTCCCATTCTGGGTTGTTCCCTGCCTTGTGCCTGTAGCCTCCAGGATAGGCTCTTGACCCCCCCCCCCCCGACGCTGAATAGGATAAGTGGTTTCAGAAATTTGATAGCTGGATGAACGGATGGATGGATTCTGAACTATCCACCTCTGATTGAAACACTACAATCATCATTCACCATTATCGCAAATTCATTCCATAAAGAGCCATCATTTACTAGGTGGTCATTCAGTCAGTCAATGGGAAGTATAACGTATAAGGTGTGTTTTAGAGATTGTAACATCTGAAGGTCTTTATACGATTAGAGCTGTAACTGCTGTCTCCCGCGGAGGAGCTCATGCAATCGAGGAGATGCCAGCGTTGCAGGTGTGTGTGGGAAACACCCACCGTCCCACTGATTGATGGTGTTTTCATGAAATGAGACACTTTGCTGACACATCTGAGCTGGCCTCCCCAAAGATCTTACTAGGCAGTCTCTCAGAGACCTAAAAAAGAAAGACGAAGATGATTAAAAAAGGTCAAAGGGACCTCTACGGAAATCAGCACAGTACAGAGGTGACGTCAAGAACTGGGACTTTATCGTTTAATTGGAAAGCATGACAACGTTGGTTCCCTTGGCGCAAAAATGTCACCGGTTCCCTGAAAACCTCAATTATGGTAGCATAGATAGATTAAGGATGAGGATGGGGCTTCTTGGGACTATGGAGCGCTGCCCCCCCCCCCACCTTTGGGAAAGCACAGCACAGTGACGCACAGTGTGACTATAAATAGACCTGCTGTGCTTTGACCCACACAGCTGCTGCCTCCCCCATGGTGACCCTGGAGCACTAACCATAGGAAATAAAACAACAGCCCGGAAACATCATTATTCTCTCCAG
>JAODKE010000088.1:6199090-6219014 GCA_026779605.1 Mormyrus hasselquistii
CTGTCTTTGGGGGGGGGGGGGGGGGCACCCCAGGGGGGCCTTGTCGGGGGGGGGAGGGGGGGGTGCCCCCCCCCCCCCCCCCCCCCAGCAGATAAAAGGCCAGCGGAGCGCAGACCCCCTGCATCTGCTAATTGAAAGGATGCACTCAGCACCCCTTCCCCATCAGCCCATCCCTGGAGGATGACAGGTGAGACAGAGAGATGGAGGACTGGATAGCGGGGTCCCCGATGACCCCCCCCCCCCCCAAGACGGGATGTCCAGGCGAAGCACCTCGCCTCTCCACGCTCCCTGTCACCATGGCGAATCCCCATGGAGCCGGAGCGCGTTCTCACGTGCCGAGGACCCCGCCCTTATGGACCTGCGAGTGCCTTCCGACATGCCTTCCGACAGCCTCCCTGTCCCTTATCCCAAAGCAGCATTAAACGGCTCTCCGTCACCACAGGGCTGCCCTATGCGAACCTAAATAACCTTCTTCCTGTGCTACTCTGTCACACGTTCAATAACCCGACGTCTTTTTATGCCGACTGTAACCAACGGATCATGTTTAGTGCCCCAGTACAAACCAACAAAATGCTTCGAATTGATTTCGTTTGACTGTACTATAGCTAACAGATGATTCCCTCTTTTTGATTCTGTAAATACCTCACGATCAGAACTGGAATCCTTTCATGTGCCAATTACCAAAAGGACAAGGGAATTATTTTGGTACAGGTGGTGGCATGAAGTGTACGATTAGACACATACTCAGGATAGATATACATAAGAGAATTAATAGAAGAGAATATATTGAGAATAAATAACTAAAAATAGAGAATAAAAAATTAAAGTAGACGTTGGAATAGAGTGCAGTGCAAAAAAAAAATGAAGATACAGATTCAGTATGGAGCCGTTTTTCTGATTGATCTTTTGATTTTGTCCTAGCTGAGCTACAGCTTCGAATTTTGGAAGCACGTCAGGCTAAAAGACCTGCATGTTCTCTGGCATCCAGCAGCCTGAGCTCATGCAGGTCCCACCCAAGGACAGGCAGGACAGAGAGCCCTGTCCCGCCAGCAGACCCCAGACTCGCATGTCCGGTCCTACTGAGCCACAGCCGGCACCTGGAGGGACGGAACTGTAGACAACAACAAACAGGAAGCGACAGGACATGGCGACACACTATGGAGGAAGTGTACAGAAAACATGAAATGTCACGCTTGACTTTCAACTTCACGGCCCCAGACACAAGGCTAAAGAAACACGCGTGTGATTCTGGCTGGGGTTTCCATGCACGCAGAAAATGCGAATGACAAGTAAAACGGACTTGGCAGATAAAATGAGATTAAACTGAAACGTAAAACGCAGACGGGAGGTCTGGCTGAGGAGGGAGTGATTTTGGGAGGATAATCAGTTACTGAAGATGGCCGGGTGGGTAGAGCTTTAATCTGCAAGTTCGTTACATTCATTTATTAGATGAATGTACTATTTATTATGCGATTAGAGGTTGTGTCACGCAATTTCAGTAAGTCTGTTACATCAGGATACTGTGATTTTTCTGCGTCCGCCTCTGTGTTTTATAGTGCTTATCAACCTTTAATAACCGGGAAGATATATTCTACTGTTTGTCAAAATAATTACCAGTGTGGAAATGGCATTAGGTAGAACGACCTTGAGAAAGTCGTCTCTAAGCCTGCACAAAAAATGCCTCAGAACATCTCAGATCGGCCACCAAGCGCGCACATTTGTAAAGATAACCTTTTTATTGCTTGTTTTGTAGATGGACGGGCGGTTTGTCCCAGAGTTAGTCCCAAGCAGGGGATAAATGTGTCCGTGTCAAAACTGGGTCAAAATTATGTTTTAAAATATTATGTCCATTGTAAATATTGCATTTTGATCAAAATGCCCGTGGACATTCACTCTGGTGTTGAGTCCTGACACCAACATTGTGTATGATTGTTTATTTGTTCTTTGAACTGAGAGCTGGTCTCAGGCGTTACTTATTTCAAAGCATCCGGGGAGGGGTGTTTGGGAGGGGATGCGGGCCCTGCTGGCCTTCATGGGGGTGGTGGAGAAGGGGAACGTGAAGTCAGCCAGGCTGCCCCCCCCCCCTTCACACCCCACCCCTTAGTTTGTACTCCGCACACACTCTCGCTGACTGATGGCGACAGAGATATGCGTGCACCTTCTCCTAATGCGCCGCCCCTTACAGATCACTGATAGCTTTTGGGGGGGGGGCAGTGAGTCTTTGCTCTGGAACTCTCTCTCACCCACCCCCCACTCAATAAGGCCCCACAGCCGCCCACCCTCCCTCTGACAAAAAGTCCTCAGCCCGCTCTCGAGGATTAGATCCCCCCCTGAGCTGGCGGCAGAGCTGACCGCCTCCCCCCTTCCCCGCGCCCGTGCGCTCGTGCCCCGAACCCGGTCTGCCCCGCCCATCCCCCCCCCCCCCCCGCCCCCAGGGAGGCAGGGATGATGGCCCTGAGCCAGCAGAGGAGTGCTCGCCTCGCGCTGACAGCCACCGCGCGGGTCTGAGAGCCGGTCAGACCACGAAGAGAAGAGGAGGAGGAGGAGGAGGAGATGAAGGCTGCCGCCCGCCGCCTGTGCTGAGACGCTGGGGGCTTCCTGCAACCGCGCTTCGCCGGCGTCGGCACCCACAGGATTTAACTTTTTCCTCCGCCGCATCTCTGGGTTCAGACATGGAGTCGCCCACCAAGGAGATTGAGGAGTTTGAGAGCAGCTCTCTGAAGTATCTGCAGCCAGAACAGATTGAGAAGATCTGGCTGAGGCTCCGAGGACTGTGAGTGCTTCACTGGAGCCTGAGTGTGTGTGCCTGAGCATCACTGTATCTCATTCTCAGTATCTGTGTAGATTATTCTGAGTATCAGTGTACCCCATTCTCAGTATCTGTGTAAATCATTCTGAATACTGGCATAAGTCATTCTGAGTATTGGTGTAAGTCATTCTGAGTATTGGTGTACCTCATTCTGAGTATCGGGGTGTTTGTGTGTGTGAATCACTGCATCCTCTTTCAGTATCACAGTGTTTGAGTGCTATTATGTGTGTGAATATATGTCATTCCGAGTATCAGAGTGTTTCTATGTTTAGCTGTATGCATATCAGTGTACCTTGCTCTGAGTATCAGTATGTTAATGTGAGTTCAGTTATTTCATAGTTGCACTACTTACACTTTCCACTTGTGGTTGCTTGTGTGTGTGTAAGCATGTGTGTATGTATGTTTCATTTGTGCATTTGGTCTTGTGTCTTTCTGTATTTGTAAGCTTGCATCAAAAATCTTTCTTCATTTGGATATTCACACATGCTTGTGTGTTTGTCTCAGATCCATCACTTTTATTTTGCTTTTGGTCCATAATATCTGTCAATTTGACAGGTTGATCTTTCTGCTAGAATGGGGACAACAGCTGTCAGTTATCAAACGAACGATCTTCACCTCCGAATCTGAACAGGTTTCTTTATCTAGTCCGTTTACAAACAGCAGTGCGTGTTATCGCTACCCATAACACATGCCGTCACTGGAGAGAACTTTATCCCTTATCAGGCAAATGGAAAAAAACATAAATGTAGGTGTTAAATTTCATTTCACGAAAACAGTGGGGTGAAAATGAACCGATTGCCTCGGGGCGGCAGCGCGAACTTCGTCACGCCGCCAAACTTCATCGTGGGAAACCGACTCCCAGTTTGTCACAGCGGCTTCTCTCGCTCCCTTCGACCTGCGGATTTTCTGCCCGCCTACCGCCTTTTTACTTGGAGCGGGGGGAGTCTAATATCGTTCCTCCAAAGCATTAGGGCAGCCTGATTAAATTAGCAGGTGTGCTATAATTAACATGACGGAAAAATCAAAGCAAAAGGAAGAGATGCGATGGGTAGGCGCGTGATACTCCCCAGGGCGCCTTCTGAAACATCTCGAGGAACACCTGCTTTTAACTGCATGAAAAGTCATTATTAGCGATTATTTGAAATAATTATTAAAACTTTTGCCTGTAAACGTTTTCACACCAACAAGTTGCTTGCTTACATAGCAAATAATTATAAATGTTATGCAAAAATGATAAATGTTCCGCTTTTGTTCTCATTGGGGGAAGTGTATGATTGACAGGCATCACATCACCGGGCCCGCCCACCTAAGACCTCTTTGCAACAAAGAGGAACATCTGGGTGTGTATATGTGTGTGTTTGTGTGTTCTTGATGTATTACCAGTCTTGTTCGTCCCCATGGTCCCTGCTGTACAGCCTAGTGCACTCAGTAATAATCCTGAGTGGCTGGATGGCCGCGCGATCGGGGGGCAAGCGAATCCTCGTTGTGTGCCAGGGCAGGCTGGCTGGTGCCTCCTGTGGCTCCCTGCCTGCCTCATTATCCCCATGTTTCAGAGAGTCTCAGCACATATGTACACAAATGTGGTGATGTTACACAGAAAATGCCCCTGGGGAGGAGAGAGTGAATCCAGCGGCCGGCTCTGACGCACGCTCGGGACTCCCAGGTCTCTCTTTTGCTTGATTTGCTGCCTGCCACACACAGCTCTGTCTCTAGGGCGGCGACAGCCTCTGCTGCCACCCACTTAGGATCCCCTCCAATGTGGCTCAGCATTAATCTCCAATAGGGGATTTGCCCCCTCCCACTCCCGACGCAGCCTCCCCATGCCAGCTGTTGGTTACTTTTGCAGAAACAATGTCAGACCAAACCTTTACCCAGAGCCCGCCAGACCGCAGATCTTCACTGCAACACGTATGAAGCGTGGAGGATAAAAATACACACGGTGTTCTGATCAAACTCTGATAAATATTTGTTTTGGTCAACAAAATTCATGCTCAGCAGGTCTTCCTCTATCCCAGGTCTCCTTTCTGCCAATATGCCAGCTGGTGCCTCCAGAGATTCTGCCTTGTAGAATCTATCTGATTCTGATAGCCCATCTTACTGTCAGTTGATCAAATGATTGATCCATCCATCCATCCACCCATCCATCCATTCATCTTCTAAACTTTTATCTTGGTAGTGATTCCTTTTGTCTGCTCATCCCTGCATCCTGCATGGCTCTTTTAAACACTTATTGTGGCCAGAATTCCCTTTTCTTTGACCATCCATCCATCTATCCGTCCTTCCATTGATCCATCCACCCATTCCTTGATCCATCCATCCCTCCAATCCATCCATCCATCCATCCATCCATCCATCCATCCATCCATCCATCCAGGTAGCACAGACCTGGGGTACGTTTTGTTTTTGTGCTTCTTTAAGATGTGCACATTCAGCTTGCATATTTTCGCACCAAGAAAGTGTGCTTGTGCCGTTCGACCTCATGCGGAGTTTATGCATATTAATGGATGAATGTTGAGGTTACGGTGAATTTTGCCAGGTCACATTTACTGTAGTAGATCCCAGTTGTCTAAGAAATCGGCAGCTTGTCTCTGGAACCTTCCATTTCATCAGCCTGTCTCTCCTGTTCTGTCACAGGCGGAAATACAAGAAGACATCACAGAGGTAAGCCGAGACAGTAATCCAAGACGGTAAGCCAAGATGTTACTTCAAGACAATACTCCAAAACAGTACTCTGATAAAGTACTCTGAGAAAGTACTCTGAGATGGTACTCCAAGACAGTACTCTATGCTACTCTGAGACCATACCTTGCACAGCTGGGGTAGGGGTGCGAGTTTGACCAGACAGAAAACAGCCCTGGAACAAATGAAACACACTAAACAATTGACTGTCTGGTTGTCTGTGATGTGACCCCACTCGGCCCAGGGTGGGCGTTTAAACGATCACTGTGTAAAATGATGGTGAGTGGAGCGAGGCAGTGACCCAGACTGATCTTTAATGTCATTCATGCTGCATACGTTCAGACGTGCTGGTTCTACTGTATGATCTCTCCACACACTCGTCACTGTATTTTTAGACCAGATGGCTCTGATATTGTACATCACCAATCTGCAGGATTTTCCCAGGCTCCAGATCAAACTTAATTAAACAAACACTAAACAAACTTAATTTACTCATAAACTACCTAAAAAATCAATTTAGAAAATAATTCTGCCATTAGTATGATTTGGGGATTTGAGTGGGGGATTCATTTGCAGAGAAACGCAATGTCGCACGTTGATAGGATGGCTCTGATTCGTTATCACGGTCCATTAAACGAAGTCGGCTGAAGATGGAATTTTCCGGCATCAGAATGTGCAGCTGTCCCCCCCACCCACCCGCCTGCGCCGGATTGACAGCCCCCTCACGAGCCTCTGTAATTACGCCGTGACTAATTGTCTGTAAAGAATGCAGGGGCTTTGTGTGTTGGTGTGTGTGTGCCTATGTCTGTGCGTGTGTGTGTGGGGAGGGCAGAGGGTTCCGGAAGGGATCATTTGAAGAAGAGAAGTGGTGGGGTGGGGGGGTTGGATACGGAGGCAGCCGCAGAACCAACGCATTCCACGCGCGGGACGAGATAAAAACAGACTCGGTACCCAGAGTGATGTAGGCGTGCGCTTGAGCCACCCTATAAGCAGACAGAGGTACCCCCATGTATAAAGGAGAAACACACCCCCCCTTAACAGGAGCTGGGCTGAACACACATGGGTAGATGTTTGTGGTTTAGGCTTTGACATGAATAGGTATGGTGACGGGGGCTCTCTCCAATATTTACTTTGATGTTGTGGCGGTGTGCGGCTCTGTGAGTTAGCTTATGAACAGAAGGTTGCTGGTTCAAGTTCCTTAGTCGACGTCGTGGTTTCACCGTTGGGCCCTTGAGCATAGCACTTAACCTCCAGCTACTCCGGGCGAATGTCTGACCCTGCTAAATAAATAAATGTATTCAGAATCTAATGCAGACCGCAATCCAGTGCTAGGGATGTGGCTACCTTTGGGCCCGAAGTCTGCATCATTAATCACACGACAGTTTGATGTAAGTCCCTTGATTTAGGTGGCAGCGATTCACGCACCTGGCACTCGGTCAGCTTTCCGACCCCCTGTGGAACAGCAGGAGTCACGGGGGGGGTGGAGAAGCCAGGAAGCATAATTAGCAAACAGGGTAGTTTCTCGAGTGCTGGCCTGACACGAAAACGTCCCACAGAGGATCGCCACAGGTTTCCATCCAAAGACGGAATGGAAAACTCCAACCAGGAAGCAGGACAGGTTCTGCCGAGGCTCCTCCTGCTTGCGTTCACTTCTCCCCCGCGTCTGATTCTCACGTCCTGCTCCGATTTATCGGCCTGAAACACGATAAGCTTCTCCTCCGATTTTGTGGTTTAATAGAGCCATTCATTCAAGCAGAGCTTCTGATCGCCTGGAAGGAGAGCAGATTTATTTACATGTGCGTTTCTTGCCTTCTCCCCGCTCATGGGACGCTGGTGATATCCATCAGGAGTAAATGAAAATCTATCCTGCCTGGCCTCTGAGTAATGTCAACAGGCCGGACAGCTCTCTTTGCTTGGGGGGCATGAAAACATTTAATTTGTGGATTTTTTTTAGCGCCGTCTGGGTCTGGCGGCGGATCCGCATCCCCTGCGAGGCGGTCATTAAAGCGGCAGAAATGCCAGCGTGTGAGACAGCCTCGCTCGCGCGTTCCTGCTGAGGCAGTCTGGCGTGCGGCCACCTTTCCAAGCGTTCATTAAGGATCTCGTGCGAAATATGATTTGCGCTCCTAATTGGGCGGGTCAATTAAGCGCCGTCGTGTTGAGCCAAGGGAAGTCTGTGCCAAGAACATCTTTTGGGAACATTTAGGGTTTTTAATCTGACAGTCCTGTACCTGTTTGGCTGCAGACTTTGAAACATTCCATTTTTTCCTGTCATATTAAGGTTTAGTCGCCTTGGCAGAGTTTCCAATAGTTACGGCACAACCTGCCACCTGAAGCCTCTGATTTTGTCCAATGGTGGCGATCACAGACGTGACAGAGATGTTGTACTTTGTGAGTTTTGATACAGTTCCCCCCCCCAACCCCTGCATTTAAGAGCTTAAACACATGACCGTTATTTCTGTGCCTCTCATGTTCCTGTGGTAATGAAACCAGGCCTGCAATCGACTCAATAAGTCATGCTGGCGTCTTCAGAACATTATAATAATTCATAATGGATCGGCCGTCGGGCTCTGCACTCTAATTGACTCGTTAATCACCATAGCAACCTACATGTCTCTTTAATATTTACACAACCGGTCTCACTCTTGGGACTCAGCGAGGGTATCTGTCCTCTGCTAAGACATGCGCTGTCTTCCCAGGTCAGGCAAAGTCGGTCCTGTCCCAAAGCCAGTCCTGCTAATCGCTAACGGGAAATAGTCACTCGTCCCTGCGTCCCTCGTCAGTCTCGGTTTTGAGAGCACTCAGATGATCAAGTCACATAACTCAGTAGCAATCGTAAATGCTGTGGTCAAAACACACATGTCCCCAGCAACGCAGACGCTTTCCCTGCTTGGTGCTGCTTTAGGAGACCATCCTGTGGTTTCACACAGTATCACACTGAGCACCACCCATATCAGTAGCTTGAGGAGACCGTTCCACACTGTACCATACTGAGCACGCACCACCCACGTCGGTTGCTTTAGGAGACCGTCCTGTGGTTCCACACAGTACCACGCTGAGCACCACCTATGTCAGTTACTTTAGGAGACCACTTTGTGGTTTTACATGATCCAACTCCCATTCATGCTGCCACTGTCCCTGGGATTCAGGTCACATGTCTACTGTTTGCACTGTTGCAGTCTTCATGGCTCTGTTCTAGGTATTCTTTACTCAATCTGGTTCCCTGTAATTCTTCCAGAGGCTCACACAGGTCAAAAAGTGGTTGTGCTGAGGTAACTCTCATAGCTCTGTGGGGGTGGTGTGGTGTTGAATTGAGATACTGCAAGGAGGAGTGCCCAGACGAAGCCAAGTCGAAATTTTAAAAACTCTTTTATATAAACGTACTGAAAGTTACCGTCTGCATTTTTATTGACAGCCTAAAACAAATGAATTGTTTTTCTATACTCTGCGTGATCTTCACGTACCTTTGGTGGATTTACCTGCCGCTTCCCAAACTTGATCAGGACCAGTGCTCCCCACTGGAGCTGCCCTGTCCGACTGAGCTGATCCGAGCCTCCCCATTCATCACCTGTGCCCCATTTACGGCTCCGTAAATCTCACAGCCCCAAATACAATAATTAAACGGATAATTTCCTGCCTCAAATCGACGGCGGCTGTGGGATAATCGCGTCACCTGCTGTCCCCCTGTCTCTGTCAGGAAGCTGATCCCGCGCGTGGATGAAAGGGCTCGTGATTGCGGGATGGGGACCCACCGGCAGCGGCAGGGAGGCGAGATTCTGTAAAGTTCCGGAATTCTACCCTAAATATGTACAGGAGCTCCTTTATGCTCCATTACTATAATTTGCAAAAATCCCTCCACATCTGCATGAATTATGGAGGGAAGGATTTATGTTTTGCTCCTTAATTATGGTGGAGATTAACAGTGATTCCAAGGCTGTAGTGATGAGTGAAAATTATACTACCATACTGCATTACCATTAATATTACAGTAGGTTTAGATCATTTTCTGTATCACAATAGCAAAGGAAAAACAGCCAAACGTGCCTCAAAGCTCTCACTGCTGAACTGTGGCTCGCCTGTCGGTGATGGATGGGTCGGACTTTTCAGTCCATTGCCTAGATCCATTGCAGGGTCAGTAAAACCCAGCACTTCTGCAGTAGCCAATCCTGTTAGCTGCACTGTGGCAAGATCTTCAGTTTAAAATCTATGGAGATGAGACCGTGGCGGTGGAAGTGACATCACACAGTCTTCCGGAACGTTGCCCCCCGCCCCCCCCCCAAAAAAGAAACATCTTCCCTTTTTGATGGAAATGTGTTGTAGTGGAATAAGGTGGTGATTTGGTTATAAATAAGTTATCCCATCTCTATGTGCCTGATAGTGGCTTTCCGTGGGGCCACTGTGTGCTTCCTGTGGCAAAGCTGCTCCGATACTGAACAACATCAGGCTGACTCCACTTGCCCTCATAAACCCGACTTAAAAGGTTCGCACGGGGGAATCGAATTTTAATTCTCTCTGAGGTTGTCATCGGACATTGCTGTTTTGTGATCATGAATGTTGTTATATTTTTACCGATTCACCGAGGGGTGGGGGGGCATAACGGGGGGCTGATGGGATATTTCCTGTTGGACTTCTCTGGGGGGGGGGGGCGTAACCCAGCAAGTGAGGGGGTCTGCAAGGCTGCTGGGTGCCAAATGTATGCCTTTTCATAAAGTTAAGGTCACCCCAACTCCCATCAATCTGAGGGACATTTGCTATAGAAAATCACAGAAAAGGTGCATATTTTTGTTCCATAACAATGGAACAAAAATGTGCAGGAGAAACAGGAGATTTTAGTGCCCTGTGCTGCCTGGAAAATACTATAGGCCAACAGAACCTTCACCAAGATAAGTGGTTGGAATGGATGTATGGATGGATGGATGGATGTATGGATGGATGGTAAAAACTGTTCATAAAGTCATCTGAGCAAAACTTCTCCTGTTCCTGTTATCTTACGTTTGGTGTTAAGTTTCATTGTTTATGTCTTCCTCTCCCAGCCTAGAACCCCATTACGTCCAAACCAGAAAACCTGATAAATCCTGGTCCATTAGGCGGTTCTGCTTGCCGGCATTTCTCACGGTTACGTAAATTCACGGAGCCAGATCTAAAAAAGATCCTGCCTCCCGACCAGTGTAGAGGAGAAGTGCGTCGCCATTGTGTGGAAATGACATGTATGTGTGTCAGTTGACACACTGAGACAATGACTTATGACTAATGACGGGACAAATGAGGCTTTAAAGCACACAGTGGGTGGGATAATTGTAAGCTGTCAGTCACCGATTGGATTTATCCACTTCCCATTGGCTGCTTCCCATTGGCTGATTTTCTGGTTCCCATTGGGTTAAACCAGTTGATGACTGACAGCTCGCGTTTTAATAAAAACCTATACAGCCGTGACAGGAAACACCGAATGAGGTTTCTGGATCTTAATTACTTTCCATGGGGTGGAGAGATTTGCATCGATAGTCCAAGCCTCTGGCCAGGTGCATCTGACATCGTGCCAAAATCGTCATGGTGATTTCAAGAGCTCGTCATGGGGAATGAGGGGAATTTATGTAAGACCTAGACAAATCAATGGAGGTGTGTGTTGGGGCCCGGGGGGGTGCGATGGGATGTCCTTCGTACCCTCCTGCCATAAGTAATGACCTTCGGTAATCAGCCACTGACCAGCGAGGGTAGTCTTCACGCCGAGTTTGATTCATTTTCCACCCCTGCTGTTCCCAGTCAGGCAGGTCTAGCGGACGATATTACGTCACTCCCTGTCTAATCTGCCAGGGGGGAGGACTGCTGACTTGCTGGGATGCGGAGGGGGGGGGGGGGGGGGGTCACATAGTCCTTGCCACGCATTAATCAGGTCTCGGGGGGTAAGAAATTAGGAGCCAGATTGAGAAATTAACATCTGATTAAAGACCCATCAAAAAATCCCAACCCAAGATAAAACACTCCAGCCGTAACTCTGACCCGGGTTACGTGAGAATCCTAGCTCCCTAACGGACAGTGGGAATTTCCCCAGCTGTTTGGTGCTTGGCTTGTAGATGATTAAATGACTCTCGTTCCTGCTCGGGATACTGTATGAGGGACAGGGGAAAGGCCAAATTAATGAGCGATCTATAAGTGTAATCATAGTCAGACGGGGGAGTAGCAGTTTCTGTGTGTGGACCGAGCTTGTCTGCTGCCTTTGGGCCTCTGTGTGGCGTTGTGTTAATGCCGCAGCTATCAAACTACCTCACACACGCATGCCATTAGCCTCAATGGTTTAATGTAGACCACAGGTACACAGACAGCATGGGTCAGAGATGTTGCCAGGGAGACAGATCCGACCAATCAGAATGACGCACTCATTTTGGGTTCCTGCCTGCATCCTGACTGAATACTGGTGTAGCTGTTATTTATGCAAAAGCTTGGATCCAATGGACAGTGAAATTGGCAAGATTATACTCCGCCTCTGGCCCCTGTGCTGTAATAAGTACCCCTTTCAGAAGATTGTTTGTTTTATATTCATCTTTTATAACAAAGGCGAGGAGGGAGGAGGTCAGATCTTCTCCATGGAGGAATCTCTTATGAAACACTGTCCTGCTGAGAAATTGCCCTGAGAAACCTGGGGGAAAATGGGTGTAAAATAGTGTGTCCAAAATTTAGTTATAGTTAAAACAGAGATTGGTGTTTAGTGACTCCCTGACCAGAGGAGGTGGACAGTTCAGCTCCAGAAAGTACAAATCCAGACCAAGGTTTTGTTTGCGTCAACCAGTTGGGTACTCTGTGACTACGACTCTTTATACTCAGCTGGTTAGTTGAAACAAAACCTTGGTCCGGATTTGTACTTTCTGGAGCTGAACTGCAGCTATCCAACATTTGTGTGATCACACGTTTTGGTAATGGCAGAAATGAATCAATTCCAAAAGAAAAAAGCCGTAACCGTAGCACTCACAATTAATTGGCAATTAAGCTCCCGTTTGATTGGATAATGACTGTCTCCTTGGTCTGTCTGTGATGAGGAATTGCTCGGAGACCCTTGACTCCAGCGCTAGGTTTTCTGGCCAGGAAGGCATTTCTGAAGGAACATGTATTGTATTATTTTGGGCAAGCGCAAGAGCTGGAAGGAGACCTTCTGAGGAGACCGGTGATTGGCTGAAATGGACTGATCAGAAGAACTGAAGAAGGTGTACATCTCTACATTGTGTCATTATGGTGGCACACACTGGAAAGAAGATGTTTGACTCAGAAAGCCTGATCTCTAGGGCTTCATTGTATTTTACGTTCAACAGACTGAGGAGACTCTGGGACCCCGAAGGGCTCTGGGCACTGGTATTAAAGTGCCGTATTATGCAGCGGTTGTGAAAGGTAATCATATCGGACATTTTTGTTTTCATTCTTGGTTTGATTACCTTGACCTTGATGTTGGAATGACAACTCCCTCTGCAAATATAACGAAAAGTTGTTGCTAGGGAACCGCATTTTAACGTTACATTTCTGAGGTGCGACAGAGGGACACGGTGATAACGAAGATTACCTTTTGGGCCCAGGGAGCTCCGGACATCCGTTTTCCAGCAGACTGACAATGTACTTGAATATCGCAGCTCTATGTTTTTTTGTTTAGCTGCTATATTTATCAGTTTTGTTCGAAGAGAAAACCAAAACAAACACTCTGAGATTCCAGGGACGAGGCGGTCACTTCTTCACACACAGTCCCCCCTCCTGCAAACCCCATCTTGGCTGATCCCTTCCGCCCAGAGTACTTCCAAGGCCAGAGAGGGCGCCATGCCTCAGCCACTCACTCAGATTGTCACCTCTGTGGGCATACGTTGCCGCGGTGACCTTTCGGAATCCGATTTCCGGAGATGGCTACATTTGACTGACATTTAAGAGCGAGAAAGGGAATGGGGGGTGTCTGCGAGGAGAGGTGGCCAGTGGGGGGCACAGCGGGGGGATCCAGCAAACCTCCATAACATACATCTGCCCCAATTTCAGCATCCAGGTCTAAAGCCAGTAGATCAGATCTGCTAGGAGTCTGCATCATTGAGAGGTAGTCTGATGACCTCTCCCATGATGATTTTAGGGATGACCTAAACGGGTAACGTCCCTCCCCCCCCTCTGCCAGATGCACCATATGAACCCCACTTCGCCTTTCCACCACCGCTTGGTCACTTCCATGGGCTTGCCGACCCATGACTCCACATCACGTAACATCTGTTGCCGTAGGGACTATGTTTGTCGCTAACGTGAAACACTAACACGTGATAGCAGATGGAGCTGGGGGAGGGGAGGGGTGCAGGCTCGTCCAATCGTGCGTCGTCTAGCGGGTTCTAAAGTGGGGCATCAGGGTGAGGGGCATCGGGCTCTGTGGTAGTTAAGGATGCAACCTTGTGACCTGAAGACCACAATGTCGAGACTCAGCTGTCTAAAGCGGTGTTTCTCAACCTGGTCCTCGGGGACCCTTGGACAGTCCACGTTTTTGCTCCCTGACAGTAAGAAATGTATTCTATACTGGCAGAGAGCTAAAATGTAAAATGTGGACTGTCTAACTGTCTAAGGGTTCCTGAGGACAGCGGTTTAATGATCTGGAGACCATGAATCTTTCAGTGTTGTTAACATCTGTGAGATCCATTCTCAGTCCTCTCTTTCATCCTTCATATCATTCTCCAGTGATGTGTGTGTGTGTGTGTGTGTGTGTGTGTGTGTGTGTGCGCTCATACATTTGCACACTTGTGTATGTCCATTTTCTTTTTTTTTACCCAAGAGAAGGTGGTGGGGGCAGATGATTGATCCTCAAGAATGAGTCGAAGTGGTGTGAACCCGCTGCTCATACAAAGGGTTTGGGGATCTTGAAGATCTGATGCTTCTTTGTAGATGCGGTCCAGGGTCATGGATAAAAAAGACCATCTCCCAAATATCGAGTGCGTGACCCCTGACTGTAGTTCAAAGTTGCATCCTGCTTGTATAACCAGGGGCCTTTATAGGATGGGGCATAAGAGGGGCGCCATGATTTGTACAAAGGGGCCAACCTTATTTTTTTTTACCCGATGATATGTTTTGAGTCGGTGAGTGACAGGGGAGAGGGCATTGCGGGGGCCAATCAACTTTTAGCTGGGGCGAGTGTCCCGCCCCCCGTACATGCCCCTGTGCGTGACCTATCTCCCTGTAGGTTTCCGTGTCTGAGGCTCCCTGCCGAATGACGTCCCATGTCACCGTCATTTAGGAGGATCTCACCTGTCATGTCCGAGTCCTGGGAACTTGTTAATGAGCTCATTAATCCTATAAATATAAGCTAATACAAAGCCACATCACCTGGGCCTCTCCCCTGGCCCTGACCTGTTCCTGATAGGCATATTTTATTATTTGAGTCCCTACCATCTGTCACTGATAGGCAGCTTGCAGAATATTAATGTGCTATGCCAGCTACATGTGTGTATTGTTACCATAGCGCCACAGTTGTTGTATAAGGGATCCCCATGGTAACATAGGGGCACCGTCCGCCTTTATTATGGCTAATGTAGGGTGTGACCCCAGTGTTACAGTTGCCGTCGATGGACTATGTTCGGGAGTTTCAGATGGACTTTGAGTGCCTCTCTGCCTTTCCAGATGAGCGCTTTTCCCATCTGGCCAAGACCTTTTTTTTTTTTGCTGTCTTCTCAACTCGTCAACATCTCCCTTAGAATGTCTTTCGGATGGCGGGACGCGGGGATTTGGTACAGAAAGGCAGCAATGTGAGAGTGTGCCTGAGCTTTCATGGCCGTCTTGGCAGTTGTGTGAGGTCTGATGATTATTCAAGCATCACGGTGCAGATTTCACCCCAAGCAGACCGATGATCAAAAACAATGAAAAACACAGATTTATGGGATTAATAGAATTCCATTGCAAATCTAGCCTCAAATTCTATCACCTTCCCATTTTATCACCTGCACACCTGAACCAGGTAAACCAGAGCTGCTAATTAGTTAAGAGGTGAAAAGAGTGGAGGTACTAGTTCAACGCATACCAAGAAGTAACCAGCTGTTGTGTTTGAAGTCATGGATTCATGGGTAACAATGCTACTCACTTAGCAAGTTCCTCTTCACCTCCTGGCGGTTAATATCAAACTCCTCCACTGAATTCAGGCATCGGAGATTGGCCTGCTCTTCAAAACTGTGTTTGACTTTTGAAGACTTGAATTTTAAATATTTTAACATCGATGGGTCCCACGGGCTATTAATGTACCATGAGTTGTAATTTATTATTGCATTAGCGTGTTACCTTGGCTCTGTACATTTTCCGAACGGTGCTCATTCTACCTGTGTTTTTAAGCGGCCGTAAACCCCTTTCTCTTGAAGTATGCTTTGGGCATTTATAACAAAGACACATAAATCAAAGGAAACCCATTAGCTAAACCAGGAACTTTGCCACTGGCATCACGCTTGTTTGGGTGAACTGAAAAATGTCTCTCCCAGTCTTCATCATTTAAAGTATAAAATGGGAAGGATATTTAACCTCTGCTGACAAAAATGCTTTGAAATCATTGTTGTTTATTCATGTTTATTCATATATTTGTTATTTTGCATTGTATAGGTACTTCTATATTCCTTTTCATACGTGTGTTACACGCAGTCTGTAATAGTATTTTAAGGATTTTTCAGAGATGCATACAGCACAACTCAATATGCCGCATTTGAGACTTTATTTCATTGTATTATTCCTATACCTCACATCCTCCAGCTCTCCAGAACCACCTTAAATAATTATTGACCAGCCACATCTAAGCCTGATTGGTCTAGAGCCTAGGGGGTGTGGCATTGCTGCTGCAGAGATTGTCTGCTTGTACATACGTAGTTGTGCAGACCTCAAAAATTCTTAATATATGAATTCATGTTTTGTGACATTTACTGAGAAAGTAATATATAAAAGCGATAGAATACGGCAGAAAGGACTATCATTTAAAGAGATGATGTCATAGGAGCTGTCTCTTGGATAGAGAGCTTTGAAACCGTGTTGGTCTGAAGATATAAACCCTATTGAGGCCTTTAGCAGCAACCTGCAATGATAAGACTTACGGAGAGCATTGCACGTCTCCACAGGTTGTGATACCTTAACACGCCACCTTAACACTCTGCTGAATGAAGGTCCCGGCAGGTCTTTAGGAACATGAAACAGTAAAATACTCCGATCACCATCTCTGTATTGACCTGCTGTCATGGGATGTTATATAAATCTATTGATGTCTGAATGAGAATGGAAGTGACAGGTATGTTTCCCAGAAGGCCAGCCTTGAGTGTGGAAGTCTTCTGAGCCTGGATGTGTGAGATTCAGGCCTGGCAGATGGTCCCGGCCGTGGATGCCTGCCCCTTTGAAGTATCCCTCCAGTCACACCCTGGGCGGTGAGGGAAAATCACTCTTACAAATAACCTAGTGAGCATGCAAACTGCTACGCAATTAGAAAGAACATTACGTGAGAAGCAAATGAACCTCTGGTCTTAGTCCTCTGTACCTGTTTATCTCTGATAACTAATGAATAATTACAAGCAAACAACAATCATCAGATAATATTTGTCTTTTATAGTGCTGTCTTATATTCTGGTGATTTAAACCACATCGGTTTGTGTATTTATCTCTGCTCTTCAGCTGTCAGTCTGAGATGAAGGTGTTGAGCTGTCTGTTAGTCCGAAGAGTTTTTCTTTCCTCCATCTCTTTTTCTGCCACAATCTGGGTCTTTTCTAGGACACTGTAATCTTTTAATGGGATCTTATTCCCTTCATTGATCGCGTGCAGTTTGAGGAGATCATTGCACCAAGGAACCACTGAGCTCAATCTGTCCTCTAGACTCCAACAGTCCACCTCTTCGTGGCACCAAATAGCAGGCTCTCATTGACCCGATATGACTGCGAGAGCATCAGGATGAACACGGCTGTTAAATGGACAGGTTAAAATCAGCTGTGATTTGGGATAGTTACTGAGCCCAGGGGGTCCGGCTGAGCTATGAAGCAGCTGGGGTGATGATTGTGTTACATGTCCGTGGGTGAGTGTGTCTGTGTGTGGATTAAGTTTAAATTACATATTGGGGACCAAATATCCCCCACAATGTGATAAAAACCTGTTTTTTATGTTGCGGGGACCATTTTCCAGGTTACCACAAAGATCTGTGGATGCAATCAAAAAACTAAAAATGCCAGAAGTCTTGTATTTTGTTTGGTTACTTATGGTTAAGGTTAGGGCTGGGTAGGGGCTAAGGTCGTCATGTTGGGATTACAGTTTTTGCCATAGAAGTGAATGGATAGTCCCTAGATGGATATAATTACAAACCTGTGTGTGTGTGTGTGTGTGTGTGTGTGTGTGTGTGTGAGAGAGAGAGAGAGAGAGGGAGACACAGTAGACAAGGTTGGGTCACATTGCAGAGTGTTTTGATTGCCTCCACCATTCAAACGATAAGGTTCCTCAGAAGCACAGACATCCCACCTCAGGGATTGATTTCAGGGAGGCAGATGAGAGACATCCGGGAGGTTGGGGGGGGCTGGCCAATGCTTGACTGGTATTACGGTAATACCATGTTTATATTGCCAACTAGGGTGGGGCTAGAGAGTGGTGGTTAAATGAGTTGCGGTGGCAAGACAGATTTCTAGGACATTGTGCATCATTTGCGGGTGTCAAGAAGCTGCTGTCAATTTGTGGGAGACTCCCAGAGATTCCGGGAAAGGTGGGATGTCTGGTAACATGCCCTGACCCTTGATCATGTGATCTCGTCATATGACTTCCCCCGTTGCTTTGGATTGGTGCGCAAACGTGTATGAATATTTATATGAGCAATTCGAATTCGAATTATGGCTTCTAAATAACTAGAACTGAATGAAAGCAGATGCAGGTTCTCCAGCTACTCTGGTATTGTTCCTAAAATTCACTATAATCTCTAAATTTCTCCGTTTTTCCCCAATGACATGCTCAGTGTTAATCTGCAGCCTTTGCTTGTTACTCTGAGAGCCTGACGCCAGGCAGGTCAACAAAAGCCAAGCAGCATAAACAGATAAGGAGGAACCTGAATCACCCCGACCCCGCAGGGGGCCAGCAACGTGGCTGAAACGCACGCATACGGTGATGCCACTCCTATCCAACTACCTACTGTCCCCAACGGCTGTGTCGGGGGCTCTGTCTGCTCGCCAGGCCGTCAACACTGCTGTTGTGTGACAGCACATGCCTCAGATGTCCCTACGGTGTCCCTTAGATGCAGTCCGTCACACGGCTTCCGCCGTATGGGTGACAACGTCTCATGCTCGGCTGTCAATCGGCCAGGCGCTCGGACGGTTGAGGACAGCTCGGTGCTGTCTAGCCTCAGAATCGGATCTCAGATTTTCCCGCTTGCCACTCTGGGTTAAACGCCGTCGGAGAATTGAGATCCAGGTTCCGGGCCGGGTCGGGGAGTCCATTAGCAGCTGGAGTGGTTTCATTCCCAGGGAGGGCGAGGATCACTGACAGCCGGACCCCCAGCACTGTGTCCCCCGGACCCCCAGCGTCTGGAGCATATCCTGGCCAGGACGTGTGGCACCCCTAAAACCTTTGGCCAAAGTTTGCCACGGCCCCCACATAGGTGTGAGATGGATAAGTCATGCTTGCTTTGTAGGTCAGCTGTTTTTCATCTATACAGCTGTATGTGAAGCCAGGGGGGGTCAGGGAGGCACAAAGATTCATGTCACAAGAGACAGCCAGCCTGGGGGTGGGCTACGAGCTTACTGGTACTGCATTACCACCCCCGCCCAACCTCTGCGGGGTGATCAGTCTGCTGATGACTGCACTCCAGCGCTCTCCAGTTTCAGGCTACTCCCAGGAGTCAATAAACCCATGTTTCATATTGAACAGCGCCCCCCATTTTTCTGGATGACTGACTGCAAGTGTCTCATTTATTTAATATTTAAGACTGTCATACTCTACCAATACCAATACAGCTGGAGTTCCCGGAATGAAAAACAAATGCTAGTTATTTTTCTTTTTTCTTTTTTTGTGGAGAGTTTCCAAAACCAGAATGTTGTATATATATAGAAACATACTGTATATATTCAATATTATACAATGTCTGCCTCCACTAAGTTACCTGACAGTCATAAAGTATCTATTATTAACAAACACCATTTCGTTTCCAATAATGCATACAGACATGGGAACACAGCAGTTAGCTTCCAGCTCTAGCAAACAGATTAATCTTCGAAATGCATGAACTGGAAAGAATCTGTGGTTGGTTGGGCTGAGAAATGACGGAGTTTGGACCATTTCCCTTGCAGCAGTCTCTCTCTCTCTCTCTCTCTCTCTCTCCCTCTCTCTCTCTCTCTCTCTCTCTCTCTCTCCCTCCCTCTCTCCTTCTCTCTCTCCCTCCCTCTCTCTCTCTCTCTCTCTCTCTCTCTCTCCCTCCCTCCCTCTCTCCCTCTCTCTCTCCCTCCCTCTCTCTCT
>JAODKE010000088.1:6224995-6235187 GCA_026779605.1 Mormyrus hasselquistii
GCAAGGTATCATGGGAAGCCTGATGGTGGTACAGTGCAGTACCGGGTCACATGTTCATTCACAAACACAGCAAGGTATCATGGGAAGCCTGATGGTGGTACAGTGCAGTACCGGGTCACATGTTCATTCACAAATACAGCAAGGTATCATGGGAAGCCTGATGGTGGTACAGTGCAGTACCGGGTCACATGTTCATTCACAAACACAGCCAGGAATCATGGGAAGTCCAGTACTGATGCCACTCAAGATTTCTGCTGATGTTCCGCCAGGAAGCTAACCCACAGCGCAGTGAGAGCTCGCTGCTGAGCTGTATTTCCAGCTCTCTGTTGTACGGTTTGATAGACGGTGCCATAATGGCTTTGGGCATGACAGATTTTAGCTGATAAATACAAAGACATCTAGAGCACATCATGCCTCTTTACAAGGGATTTCAGTGCCTTATCTCTCCAGTACAGCACTGCAGCTGACTGAGACTTTTGTCCGGGACGGAATGGGTCATGAGTCTGTGTGGAGCACAGAAGAGAAAGTTGTGCTTCCTGGGGGGCATTTGAGAGCACAGCTATTGATTTCATATCATTTGTCACTGATCTCCCCCCCTCCCACAGAGTGACAGGGTTGGGGAGCTCACTGAGAGGTACTCACCCAGTCCTGAGAGCACATTGATCTTCTGGCTGCCACTTTCACATTACACTAAATCTGTTTGCCGTGTCTTTTTAAAGAATACTTAATTAATGGATTTTTTTACTTGTGCCGTTGAAAGTCGATTGCAGTGCAACTCACTGGCTTCTAAAACCAACGTAACACTCGCTGTCGCTCAATATCCATGAAAAATGTGCCCAATTTTAACTGAGATGTGGTGCATTCAGCTCGTAAGATGCCTCAGTTAGGGTGTTTATTCTTAATGATGCTGCACGAGCACAGAGATAAAAGCCACCCCCCCCCAAATAAGAGCGGAAAAGCCATGATCATTGAGAAATGTCAGAAAAAGGCTAATTTAATCCAGGTCCACAATTATTGTCCTGCAGCCTCGAGCCATAAATAAAAAGTATGAGGCATTTTTTTTTAATCTCTCATTTCATTTTATCATGGAAAAAAATGTTACAACAGCAGCTTGTTCCTCCAATATGTTTTTATGGGCTTAACCTTCAGAGCTATTGCATTACCGGCTGGGGGGGCGGCATCCGTCAAGGTGTATCAAATCAACAGGCGGGGGGGCAGGCGTGCATCATTCCCAGCCATGATCTGAATACGGGGCCCTTCTTATCAGTCGATTTGTCACTGTCATCCCAGTTAATGCCACTTATCCTCATAGAAAACACTCTGAATTCACTCTGCTTCTCCTGACCTTGGTATTTATGGGACATGGACCTCCTATAGCTGATTAGGAGGTGAGATAGACCCTTACTGTCTGCTGGCCAGGGGCGACTCAGGGTTTTTGTGAGGTAGGGCGTATAAGAAGGGCCATAATTCAAACAGAGGGGGCCAACCTTGTCATTAACCAATGAAAAATTTCGAATTGGTGACTGACATTGAGGGGGCACTCTGCAGGCCAAACAACTGTCAGCTGGGGCCAGTGCCTTGTGACTCGGCCCCTGCTTATAGGCAGGACTATGACTGACGAGAAAAGCAGGGGGGAAGCAGTCACATGGCACTCAGGGCCGACTTCAGCACCTCCATCCTCTCCTTCGTTTCTCTCTCTTCCTTGCTCTCTCATTTATTTCTCTTTCTCGCTCTGCACCTTCACCCTTCAGCACTGGCTCACGGAGCTGGAGATATTCGCAATGATCTTCGCCGCGGCCATCCACGACTACGAGCACACCGGGACCACCAACAACTTCCACATACAGACCAGGTAAGGGGCGTGTCCATGAGGGAAGGGGGCGTGGTGGGAGAGGTGGGAAGGACCCATTGACGTTTGCATGTCAACTGCGGGGGGCACTTAAAAGTCAAAGTATAAAGGTAGGGTAGAGCTGGGCTCAGCAATGTTGTTTACCGCCACTCAAACCATGTATTTTCACAGCGCCCCCTGTTGGCACTACATGACTGACTTACATGACAGCGGGGCCCCCAGAAACAGCAAACCATCCTCTGCCTGGGCTGATACGACCTAAACAGTGACGCCATTTATACACACGGGCGAAATGATAAGCAGACGCGAGGCGGAAGCAGCAGAGCCGAACAGGGAAAACGACGGTGTGGAAAGATTACCGGGATTGACTCTGGCGTCAGTCAGGCTCCGGGTTACTGGGCCGAGACAGAACAAAGCACCAATTTACACAAATCATTCAGGACGCGTGACGGGCGGAACTGAGCAATACAAATGCCCCAGGTCACCTGACACCCAGTCATGGGTTTATATGACATCATCATGAAAAATGAAATACAAAATGCTCAATGGAATGTGTTCAAAAATACAGTGACATATACAGTATTATGAAAAAGGCAGTCAAAGAAAATGACATTTAAATGATCTTTATGTTGGTGTAAAACTATTATATCATGTCTGTCAAAGTGCGTCAAACTAGTTATTTTAAAATCTCACTTAAAGTCACCTCGATCTGTTCAGCAACCATCCAATATGTATTTTTTGACTTGACCAATAGTCATGGTTGGCTAATCAATAACTCATTGAGTCATTTAACCTAATCAGTTAATTAATTAATTGAGCCGGTGGTGAAATTTAATGAATACAATGAAAGGCTGAGGTGAGGTTTGGGAAGCGAAGCGAAGTTTATCTCGCCATCCTACAAGGTGTCGGTAACCTTTTGGAGAACAGAAGTTCCTGTTCATTTTTACTGTGTTACTCTGATTTTGCATTATGTCCCAATGTTAAATTGTGATTTTACAATTACAACCCAGTCAAATAGCTTTTAGCGTTTTTTTTGACTGCCGAGACCTTTGCGCAGTAATGAATATCACAGAGTATTGCTAATATTTGCTGTTTTTTGTTTTTAATTACAGATCAGACACTGCCATACTGTACAATGACAGGGCAGTGCTCGAAAGCCACCATGTAAGTGCGGCATATCGCCTCCTACAGGACGACGATGAGATGAACATCCTGTACAACTTATCGAAGGATGACTGGAGGTGAGCATATGGAGAGGACGGGGCTTGACGCACCTCTAATGGGGGTCAATTCACCTTTTCGGTCAGTGGGTCATGAAACATGCTTTTTTCATGTTTAGAGAGAAGATTAGACACCGAGCAACGGAAATCATCACCTTGATCGCTGGTTTAGAAAAAGCAGACATGTTATTTTTATTCATATGGATGTGTATTTTAAAAGACCTTCTCGATGGTCCAACAACAGGACCCCAACAGTCTGTCTTTACCCCCAACGGTGATCTGAGGTTATGTTCTTCTCCCATCCCGCCACAGAGAGCTGAGGGCCCTGGTGGTGGAGATGGTCCTGGCCACAGACATGTCCTGCCACTTCCAGCAGGTCAAAACCATGAAGAATTTCCTGCAACAACCCGAAGGGTCAGTTCACCACCAGAACCTCAAAACCAGACATTTTCTCGTCCACCTTTTCTTCCGGGATTTCCAGAGTAGCTGTATAAAACGCCTAAATCGGCCTTCCACATGAATAAACGCAGCTCTGCCCCAAACAAATGCGGGATCTGAGCCCCTTTGATTTATATATCTTTGAGCTATAAATCTTCTGGGTTCTGCTCCGCCACCCCTGCCATCTAAATGTCCAGACTTCTAGGGACGTGACCATTATAAACATGACCACACAAGCGTAGTCTGATTGGCTAGAAGAGCCTCGGGCCAGGCAGAGAGCAACCTCAGTGAGCGCCTCCAGAAAACAGCACTGCAGACGCAATGGCTGCCTGGGGTGCAGTGAAAGGTGGATGGGGGCAGGAGACGGAGAAAATGAGCTTTTACACAAACAAGACAAAACAATGCCGCTGAGTCCAAGCAGCGGGAGGTGAAGGAAGGACAGGAACATTACAGGAACGTTACAGGAACATTCCGTAAACTCAGGAGATTTGAACACAGCTCGGAGCATCTGCACACATTTTTTGCCACCCCCCCTTACAGGATCGACAAGCCCAAGGCCTTATCTCTGCTGCTGCACACTGCTGACATCAGCCACCCAGCCAAAACCTGGGACCTGCATCATCGCTGGACCATGTCTTTGCTGGAGGAGTTCTTCAGGCAGGTGAGGTCGCACGGCCACCCGACATTTGTTTACACGGCGCTGGGCCCACATGGCCCGCTGCTTGCTCACCAGTTACGGAATGACACATCACATTCAGCCGTACGTCAATCACCTGTGTATTTATGTCCACGAGCTTGCCCCGTCCTCTTCTATTCACAGTAGGCGTGTCCTGTGTCACCTGTAATTGAATTTTCTGCACGGTTACCTCTCGACCGACCTTGTGGAATTTTAATATGCCAACCATTCTGCCCTCTAAGCAGGAAATCCCCTCACATGTTTAAATAATTGCTGATGCATTTCTTTTGACCTGGCACTGTTTTCTTCCCCTATGATGTGAGGTGATTTTTTCACTCATGGGAGTTTTACTTACACAAAAATGGTTCAGCGAGATAACCGATCAGATTGTAGTGGTTGCAGGTTCAGGTACAACTCCTATGGGCGATTTTTTCAGCCTCCTTTATGCTGCCAGGCTGCCAAAGCATAATCATTAATAAAACAGTTTTGGTCCTAAGAGTCTTGCTGAGAATGCCAGCCAATGGCAGCTGTTGTGAGTGGTAGGCAGGGAGAAGATTCCAGAATAGCTCCCAGCATTCCATGCATGCGTGCCGATGTACCTGCTCACTTCATATACAACCTTCATCCAAAATCAAAAAGCGTGATTACTTGTAAAAGTGACTTGTCCCAAGGCTTAACATTTATTTCACATGCCATCGATCAAATTAATAGAAAATGCCAAAACAACAAATGGCGTTGGCCTACCTTTAATAATGATTATTTTATAGCATGGCTGTTTGCAATGATGTAAAGTCTATGCAGGTGCGTGATCATTAAAGTGCAGCTGTGAAAAGCTCATTATCAAAACAGCTCCTGGGACCTTTCTGAGATCATCGACATGCAGACATAAGAGCCACTTGACTCGACTCAGTCTCCTATTAAAATCAAACCTTTGCGGTCTGATTGAACAACAGCATGTGTGGCACAAATATATACACAGATAACGAGGGTAAGACGAGGCACAGGTGTGAGCCAATCACAATCAAATGCTAGGGCTGGGAACAAGAAGACACAGGAGATGGACATATTTACAAAGGACTCAAACACTAGGAAAAGTGTGAGCAGCGACACCTGCTGGCCAGACAGGGACTAATCCTGACAAGATGCTAGCCTTGCTGCTATCGGTTGTGATTTAGTTTTGTACCAAACTGTGATGTTACTATTAGCTAAAGGCTTATTATTACAGTAGGTCTGCTTAGGAAGGATATGATGAAACTCAAAACCAAGTACCGAAGGTAGTGTCCCCCTGACACCCCCTTGGCAAGGCTTCTGAGATGGAAAAAGGCTTCAGTGACCTCGATGCTAAATGACTCATGGATGTGAGAATGGATTCAACCGTAGGGGAACATAATGCTTTATGTACTCTCCATATACATTCAAGTCCCACTTCTGACATCAATGTAGCTGATTCTCTGAGGACAGCCTATGGTTAGAACTACTTGCATCACCAGTTGGCCCCTTTCCGAGGCTGCTAGGATCTATACCCGGGGTACTCAACAGCACCCAGACAAAGTTCAATTCGGGCCGACACAAAAATCTGTAAAAAAATCATCCAATCAATTTTTATCAATGATTCAGTGCTATTTTAAGAGATACCGTCCCACTCATCTTCGTTCAGGTTCAGACCCAATCGAAGAAGGCGTACAGTAGCATCACAATGGCAATGTCAACTCACAACCAAGTTTATGTACCAGTCGCGTGGAATCATTTCACTTTTTTTTGCGAGTTGCAGACGTAGACATTCAAGTCAAATATCTTGCATCTTTCATTCTGAATGTGACATGGCATGCTCAAAACTGCCCATGAGCAAGAAGAGAAAAGTTGACTCTGAGAACCATGAGTTTAATCCTGGGCAACCCAGACCACCTTATCATTATAGGAAAAATATGTCCATTGGCTAAAATGGTCATACACACCCAGTGAACTCAAAAACAGGTGTTTTGTAAAAATAAGATTTGAGTGGACTGACAAACATGTATTCATAGTCCCCAAGGAAAACACAAAACCAATGTGTTTAATCTGCAACGAGACGGTAGCCATTGTCAAAAGTGCTAATGTGAAGAGTCACTATGACATGAAACATGCACATTTTGAACAAAATTATCCCCAGAACACAGAGGTTAGGACCGCAAAAATAAGGCAGCTAAAACCATACAAAGCTACCAGCACTGCACAAGAGCAGGCAACGGAGGGGTTTGTGGACTTATCAGCTTTTTTTGTAGTTGTTCTGGAGTTCTGGACTTGAAATTTTCCATCACTTTTCTGGTCCTTGCCCTGACTGAAAATTTGGTAAGTGGACCTTTCAGGTTTACATTTGAGTACCCCTGATCTATACTGTATGCTGGGATCTACAAAAACAGCACCAGTAAAGGATCATATATAGCACTTTCCATCAGAGTGCCGTTTGGGTATTTTAGCTAGGTAGTTAGGAGAGGATAGCACACTGACAGATTCAGATCAGCATTGGGTAACAGTACAACTAACTTTCAGTTGTGAAACGGATTACAGTAGTGTCTTAAGTAAGTTGGCTGCGACACGTAGCGTCTGGTTGCTCATTGGCTCAATGTACTCTCCGTCCATTACCTTGGTGACGCCAAGTTCTGTGTTGCCAGGGCGATAAGGAGGCGGAGCTTGGACTGCCCTTCTCCCCACTGTGTGACCGCAAGTCCACCATGGTGGCCCAGTCCCAGATTGGTGAGTACCCTCCCTGGTCCATGCTAACAACTGAACAATAAATATTACAACAGATTCCACCACTGCTGTCGGTTTAGAGGACAGACAGTAAGTACCATGTTCTTGTGTTGCCTCGGTGATGCCATCACCCCCCTCCCCCCCTCAGGGTTCATCGACTTTATCGTGGTTCCCACGTTCACTGTGCTGACGGACATGGCAGAGAATATCGTCACGCCACTCATCGACGAGGCCTCACACTCGGGTCTGGCAGGATTCCGTCGCTCCAGGTTTGCCACGCCCTGTCAGCCCTTCCATTGACTCTTCCCCGACCCCTTAACAGTTATGATTTGTGGGTACCTGTTTCGGCCCTCCGCCTGTCCTCTGAAAGTCAAAAAAACTTCCAGGAATTCTTCATTTCAGGGAGTTTGTCGGTGAAGCTTGTCAGTTCCCTAAATCTGCATCTTCGCCTCAGGCGCACAAACCTCCAGATGTTTTTCCTTCACATCTGTATCTTTGAAGCTTCTGCTTTCTCATCCCTGGTTGCTCTGAACACCTTTATCTCATCCATCATGGCGCCCCCCTGCCTGTGATTCCAAACACCACCTCTCTGGCGAGCTCCTGCGGGTTCCCTCATCTTTATCCGGCCCCCAACAGGTCCTCCCCGTAAATCAGAGGCTGAACTTTGACATCTCCAGGTTGGAAATGGGGGCTGTGGGGGTCATCGCTATGCGCTGATCACAGGCCACTAAGCACCAGTGACAGTTCTCAGCAGCGCCTCAGTGGGTGATGCTGGTGGTTTTGCTCTGCATCTGTTGCCATCGCATTACAGCGACGCAAACCCCTCTGCGTGGAAGCCTTGCAACAGGACTTCCTGCACACGTCTCATGTTGCTTCATATCTGCCTCTTCCTCCCCCGCCCCCCCACAGTCTTAACAGCGTCAACTCTGCAGACGCGAAGCGCTACGCCGCCAAGACCACTGGTTCCGACGGGGGCACATCCCTAAACTGCTCCCTGCTCAGCGTCGACCTCAAGATCTTCAAATCCCTGTGGAGCGTCGAGGTGGCGCAGAACCGGGGGAAGTGGCAGGTCCAGGCGGCCAAAGGTGCTCTGGGGCCGGGCTGTAGAATGCAGGCTGAGGTGGAGTGGACTTAAACAGGGGGCTTCGCATTTGTTGTGGACTGTGAGCTTCGCAAGCCGCCATAATGGTGGTTGCCAGTGCATTATGGGAAATTGAGTCCAACTGAGTAGTTTGACAGTATGTGTAGAAAAGCATTCAGCTGAGAACAGACATAAAGCGTGCGTGAGGCTGCATGTATGTGAGGGATCCACTTCCCTGCTATCGCCCCATAATCTAGCACAACATGGTGAGGTCAGGAATTCCCACTTTGCGGGGTCACTGAAAACCAGGCCTTTCAGAACAATTATAAACGTTTCTAAGCACTGCAGGGACTTGTGGGTAATGAATCCGCAGTAGTATAGCTATTATGGACCACTGAGCCAACTGATCCAGCTCTTTAAGAAACATCCTCCACAGTCACCAAGTATGACAATAAGTCCTCATACTCAACAGCCACCGCCCCCACCCCGCCACCCCAGAAAATTACACAGTTTGACCGTTTCATTTTTGTAAAAACTCATTTCAGAGAGCTGCACATGCCAGTGCATAGCTCTGACGCAACACATTTGAATAAAGTACAATAATAACAGACAGCATTGCAGTTTCTGTTCTGCTGAGAGACACACAACCATCCTGCACATAATCCCAGAATTGTTTCAGCTGTGTGAAGTTGTTTTATGTCTCTCCAGAGAGCCCTATAAGAATCTAAAGTAGCATTTATCTTATCTGTCAAAATATGGGGGGGGGAATCATAAAATCATCTTCTGGGGATAAGTGATATACAGGCTGGAAATGAACAGTGATTCCCATAAAACTCCTTGACAAAGCTGTTTGCGTCTCATGCGGCTTTCTGGAAAATTCCATCTAATGGAGTTTGCTGCAGACCCAGCTGAGTGGCAGCCCAATTTCCAAAGAATTCAGGGAGGCCGAGGTGTAATGCAACCTTCTGTTTACTTTCTTCCTATCAAAAGATCCAGAACAGCAAACACATCTGAAGACCAAATGCTACAAAAAGGCCAAAATCAAAACCAAAAACAACAAATCCACAGACAACTCTGAAGCTTCTAACCCTCAGGCAGATAATCCCATGATCTGGAAGTCGGGTACAACTTAAGTAGGGAACCTAGCTAGGCACAAATGTAGGTACTCTACTAATGAGGCAGTGAAAATCTGAAATTGCCTCCCAGCTCCCTCTGGTGGCCAGGACTGGAAATTATATTGTGTTCTCTGACGTGACTCAATATTCTGCTAGACTTGGAAGAGAAGGCCAAGCGTGAAGCAGAGGAGGAGGCCAGGTGTGGGGTTGAAGAAGAAGTCAGACATGAGACAGAAGAGGAATCCCAGGCAACCCAGCCGGGCGCTATTGAGCAGCCTGGGCCGGTGGACCAAAAACTCCAGAATCGGGAGCCAAACAGACAACTGGACAGAACTGCTAAGAACCACATGGACACCGACAACCCAGATCAGATGCAGCGGACAGAGAACGGTATGTTTATCGGATGATGTGTACCCGTGACGGTTTTTTTTACGGTATGCTTATCGGATGGTGTGTACCTGTGGTGTTTTTTTACTGTATGTTTATCGGATGGTGTGTACCCATGACGTTTTTTTTACGGTATGTTTATCGGATGGTGTGTACCCGTGACGTTTTTTTTACGGTATGTTTATCGGATGGTGTGTACCCGTGATGGTTTTTTTACGGTATGCTTATTGGATGGTGTGTACCCGTGACGGTTTTTTTATGGTATGTTTATCGGATGGTGTGTACCCGTGACGGATTTTTTACGGTATATTTATCGGATGGTGTGTATCCGTGACGTTTTTTTACGGTATGTTTATCGGATGGTGTGTACCCGTGGCGGTGTTTTTTGTGGTATGTTTATCGGATGGTGTGTACCTGTGGTGGTTTTTTTTAAGATGACAGGTGAAGCAGGGATTCATTAAAAAAAAAGAAAAGAAAAAAATGTGACATTCATGTCACAGAGCAAAATATTTTAGTTTCCATGTGAAACCAAAGAAGTGCCATTGTTAAAAAAAAAAATTATAAAACAAACTTCAGTGAAGCAAAACATTTATTGCATCACTAACAGATAGACTTCAATGTATTTCTCATGCCTTTTTTCAGCGGATGATTTGATTTTTAAGGAATATTACACATTTTGAAACCTAACCAGTGAAG
>JAODKE010000088.1:6235287-6245421 GCA_026779605.1 Mormyrus hasselquistii
GTATTTCTCATGCCTTTTTTCAGCGGATGATTTGATTTTTAAGGAATATTACACATTTTGAAACCTAACCAGTGAAGCAGGCTTCACCTATTCTTTCCACTGGTGCGTATTCGTATTCTGAACACAAAGATGATCGACTCAAGTTTAACCATTCAAAACGTGGTTAAATAAGGTAAAATAAACTGGCTTATTTGCCTTTATTTCTTGTAGGTTTATGGACAAGGAATTGGTATACTCTAAGTGAAAGGGGCAAGAGTTTGAAATAGATTGATTGTAAATACTATATTTAAATAGGCCTACTTGTTTATTGTAGTCAATCCCATGTATGTAGGGTTACTGTAAAAGAGAGTTTGTATTTTTTTGTTCAGTTTTTTATTGTGCAAAAGGAACACGTCAGTGCAGCAGTGAAATAAATTTGAGTGATTAGCGTTTGCACCTGTCCAATTACATTACACGATTTAAATAAAATGCCGTTTGATGTTTTGAACCAACATGGGGTGCGGTTTGTCTCGTATTTTTGGACCATGCAATCAATCATTTCTCCTGGCACATTTCATCGTTGTGGATACAGGGAGGTAAAGGTTGCCTACCTTGTTTCATCAGACCGAAAGTGGCAACAATAGCGAGGACTGATAGTTAGATGTTGAAACTCGTGCTTCTCCCAAACACAGCGGTTTTGGTTACACAACGGTTACACAGCTGAATGCTTGGGATTCCGCCTAAATCGAGCTACATGGAGAATGTTTAGTACAGTACTATGTATATGTCTCATTGTCAGTAATGTGAACTTTATACTTGAGATTCCAAAGCTTAATGTAAAATTTTAAATTAAAGAAGATTAAGCTTGTCATTCAGCACGATTTTTATTACGTGAGAGGCAATGTCTGTTGTCTGTGAAGCTTTGATTTTTAGGACATGGTTTCCCCCTAGTGGCTGATTAATACCATGACAATATTATTGTGACACATTCGTTATCAGTGGTTTTGAAAAGAAGTTTGTTTTCCTGTTTACCACAATCACACTTTCTGCGTATTTCTGCACAAATAATCATTTATTCTCTCAAATTTCAGGAGGAATTCAAGAGAAACCCTACTCTTCCACTTCAGAGGACAGATCAAACGGTAATGAACATCCTAATTTGCCAAACTGACAATGCTGTCATAGGAATTACTGGTTAGTTTTCAGCCTGGATAGTTTTGTTGATGATATTTAGTCTTTAAATTATTTTGTGGCCCAGTGCTCAGTGTGTAACATCAGTAGCACTGCCACTCGGCAACAGAGCATGGGATTACCTTATTGGTGGGGGTCCTCACCCCAGTGGAGCTGGTTGGGACCCCACAGTGACCCTGGCGTCTTTCCCCACAGATCCCGAGCCAGAGTGAGATGGGACCTGGGTCCCTCCCCCTCACAGGACAGCCCACCCATCTCCCAACCCCCAAATACTTCTCCCTCCTCGTCGCTCCTGCCATTTGGTAACCGATGACTACAGGCATTTAGAAAAGCCACCTGAATCGTCACGGCAACCCGCAAGACGGAGACAGTTAAGACACCAAGGTGTGCAGTCTCTGTAGGACTCGAGCGATTGATGGAAACAGCCGCCCCAGGACCCCTGCTGTCATTATTCTTATTCTTATTATTATTTCTGTTATCATTTATTGCAGATGAGTGACGTCTCTCACCAGTAGTATTATGCTTTTTTGTAGTATTAAGTGAGTAAAATACTGGCTCTTTGTTTTAAGAACTGCAACATACCTGTTAAATAATGCCTTTTATCTGTAACCCTGACCCCACCCCCCCCACCCACCCAGGACCAGCTTCAATACTGCTACTGTGTTGTTTTTTTTCCTTTTCATTTTTCAGATTGTCAGCGGAGTGTTAACAACAGGCGATAAATGACAAAAGATTCATCTGTTCAGTAACAAACATCTAAAAAGTTAAAAGAAGCCCATTATTTTAAAAAACGGGGTACTTGTGCGGTACTATAAAGAGTGATGCTTTTTAAAATACGAGCACTTCATTTTAAAAAGTACTTAAAGTGCATTTATTACAAGGTACACGCTATATCTTATAATTTGTGAATGCACATTTATTTAAAAAAAAAATATTACATAGTATATGCTGAATAATAATGATATTGATAATAATACATCCGAATTATGCAAGTATGATAATGCATATTTCTCCTAATTCAGTATATTGTGTATATATTGATGTGTACTGAAAACCGAAATGAAGTGTGGATTCGATATTTTAGTACTTTCAGGCATACAGTGTATTTATGTGTGGTGTCTGTGTGCCAGGTCACGAGGGTGTTATCACCCGAAAGCCCCCACTGCCCCCCTCCCCGTGGGCTGCTACACTCGGGTTCAGATGGATGCCTGTAGCCTACCAGCGCATCACCATAGATATTTAATTTCCTGCTTGGCCGTGACATTCTGATTGTTACAGGACAAATCGTTTATTTAATTGGTCGTCGTGTGGTGCGATACCGATTTATGATTTTCGTTAAAAAAAAAAAATGACATGAATACTGTGAGCCTGTTTGCGGTATCCGTGTTTGTTTGACGGGAAATAACAGCTGGTTTCCGCTTTTTGAATACCTGGATATATGTGTAGTTTTATTCTGTATCTTAAAAAATGAATTTTAAACGCATTTTACGCTGTTTTTAATGCAGTCAATGCAAGATCATTGCTTTATTAGTTTGGAAGAATTATGCGATAATTTGAAAGTTTTTGTTTTCTTAAGGTCACATCGGGGGCTAATTAGAAAGTGAATTGTCAATTTTTGAAGCAGATCTTCAATTAGCCATAATTATAGATAAATCCATAGCTAACCAGTCTGGTATCGAAGGCAGTGTTATGTTACGGCTTAACCTACGTAGCTTTTCGGGATTTCATCTTCAGCAGTTGGTAAATAAATGCAGGTTCATTTAATATTATTACTCTGCCTTATTCCTGCTCTCCTACAGTTTTCTGGTGAACTGTGACAGTTCTTCATCTGTCATTCTCAATAGGCCTTCATCCCCGGAAAGTGCACGGCTTGGAGCGCCATCAGGTGGCCACGTGCGTTAACCATGTGCGTTTGTGTGTTTGTGCTGTGTGTGTCATGGCACTGGGTCAGAGTGCACTTTCTACTGCTTTCAGTATTTCTGTTTTCCAGAGAAGCACCATTTAAGTCAGATAAACACTTGGGCATGCAGTGGGGGAAAAAAAACCTTTAAACCAATTTTGCTGCCCAAACCACAAGATGCACCAAGTTGTGGATGTAGTTTCCTTCTTGCTCTCACCATCTGGAATTTTTTTTTTTTAACCAGGCAAGTTTCTTACTCATTAGTTAAGATGTGATGCGTCTGTATTCGTCTCCACAGAGTACAGTAATTAAATGCCTTGTAATTAATGATGGATGTTGCAGGTTTGGCGTGTGCGTACACCACCAGTCAAAAGTTTTTGCACACCATAGGTTTTTACCACTTTTTCCATTTTTTTCATAAGCGACAATTTTTTAAATTCTTGTTAAGCATTTGGAAAGTTGAGTGAACAACTATAAATGAAAATATGTCAAACAAAACAAATTTCCTTTATAACATGGAAAGAGGAAGTAACAGTGTATATGTCTGACATCCTGCTAACTGGTTGTATGGTGATTGCACAGTCAAATTATAGGCTGTCCTTTAACTTTAAACACACTAGTATCTTCCCAAGAAACAAAACAGTATTTAATGTCCCTTGTATAAAAAATGCCTCAGAATTTATTTGTTAGCAAAGAATATTGATTGTATTTTTAGTGAATGTTAAGTGAGTAAAATGTTAATGAGTTAATATTGCGTGCGTGCAAAAGCTTTTGACTGGTAGTGTAAGTAAGAGGTTCTAGTGCTACGGCCAAGCTCTGGGCGGTATCTCCAGATGTACGGATATACTGATCACTGTTTCGGTGCAACAGTCACTCTGGGGGCAGCGCACAATCATGATTTCGAAGCCACTTTCTTATGAAGTACGTTATAAGTTTCAAATTTCGATTTGACAACAGTAAGGATGCCTTCAGTCCAGTCGCCGATATCTGGGTCAGAGTTCTGCGTGAATATCTTTTTTTTTTTTAATTGAGCACATCAGTCAGTTGTTTCCTTCCATAAAAAAAATGAAGCCTTAATTCTCAAACCCTCTAAAACTGACATTTCATACAATCCCTGGAAGACGGCTGTCAGTGACACTGTCCAATGACATCACTGTGCGAAATCTGGCGTGGCCTTGCTTCGAAACTGAAGCCATGATTGTTTTCTCTACAGCAAGACTCGCTCTCGTATGCACAGCTTAGTCCTAGATAAAAGTGTGTGTCTCAAAGTCTTATTGTGTAACTGAATGAATCCTGTCAAACTGTATTTTTCACTAATTTGTGGAGTGATGTCGATTTTGTTTTTAAGAGCAGAGCACACTTTCGTCGATATGCTGCATTTTAAAAGTTTGCGTTTGATTGGGTTTCAACATTTATCACGTCACTTAACACTTTAAAAGCGTGTGGCCCCTTTAAAGGTCACACCTGAAGGTTATGTCTTATTATTATCTAATTCTCATTCAGTTATTTGTCCCCTGGTTAGTTTCACCAGTTACTCAGTGTAATTTTTCTATATATATTTATGTTTATAAATATTGGTATAGAAAAATAAGATTGTACTTGCCAATAATTTACATGAAAATGTAAATTAATGTACCATGTAGTCAGGCTTTAGCCTTTCTGCTAGTTGTTAACTAGTAAAGAAATGTTTTGTTTCAATGACTTACCAGTCAATAACTTAGCACCAAACCCATCAAGTATTTACCACTCAATAAGCAGTAGGTGGGTAGGTTGTATACTCATGTTCGCATGGCGATACCAACATGAAGTTTTTCTTTCCCAAAATAATTACGCGGAACATTAACTCTTGTGGGATTTACCAAATATATGAACCAACAGTTTGAGCATATGGAGTTATTTTGCTATGCCATCTCACTCTCGTTTGTGTTTCCTTGCACATCCTTCATAATGACTCATCCCCAAGCTCCCCCCCCCCTCGCGAACATTTGGGGCTGTTAGCGTAGCGTCCGTTTGTCCTGTCCGTCTGTCGGTCGGCTGACACACACACAGCGCTCTCCTCTACCTGTTACGGTGATGTCATAGCGTCGCTGTCCGTCCCCATCAGACGCTGAGAGATGATCGCGAACATTTACAAACCTTTATCTTGCTTGTCTTGTGTGTTCTCCTGTATAACGAAGGCTCTGTTGACCGTGTGGTCCTATTTGCTACCATGCTAGTTTATTGCACATCTGCGACAATAAACCTGAATTTAAAGGGCTCAGATAAGGGATTTGTGTCTTTATTATATAAAAAGCAAAGCATGAAAGGGGTTGAGTACTAACACACAAGTTCACGTGTTTCCTAAAAGAGAATTTGCATACCATTAGGCCTTGACTACTGAGAAATCTAATTCTTTCAGTCTTTCTCGTCGTCCTCCATGTGAATCACACATCGTTTCTCATTAATCAGCTTCACCCCTGGCAAAAGACAAATGAAACACAGAAAACAGAATCACAGGCTTGTTAAATTCCACTGAGAAGAAACAGAGTCGCCGAGAAACACTGAAATGCTGCCGATGGCGATCGGCGACTTGAAAGACGTCATCGGGGAGACCGGGGATTACCGGGGACCAGCGGCGGGGCCTTCAGCACCGGTGTGTCTTTTCTCCGGGGCTTTTTAGATTCCTGCTCACGCCGTTCGTCCTGCCCCGGTGCCCCGAGTCCGTGCGCTCCGCCGGGCTCCAAGCCGAAGCTGGCCGTCAACTTCCCAGGAATGTTTGCGATCGGACCTGTGGAAAACGGTGTGAAGTGAGGATTTTTGGAAAGATTAAATTGTGAAACATCTATGAAAAATGATTACAATTAATGTTATTATTTCAAGAATTTCCCCCAGGATCAATGATGTTTCTCTTATATTATGAATAGTATTAGTATAGTAATGGTATTATTATTTTTTTATTAAATACATATTTTGAATATTCTGATGAAATTATTTAAATCAATAGGATCCAAAAAATGCAAACCAATAACAAACTAATAATCTGTGTATTTTGTAATACTTTAATAATTTAATTATATGTTAGTTCTTGCAGTTACCCATCCATAGCTCTACCGTGATACCCATCACCTTCCATGTCCTAAATGCAGAAATAACCAATCTTGATAGAATCCAGGCGATTTCACCAGCAATCTGCTCTTACAGCAGCATCGATCCCTGATAACACGGTATGGAGAACATCTGCTAGTCTACAGAGCAGCTGCTTTGTCTCCCTCATTGGATATGATTAGGGAGAAGGAGCTTCCATCTGAATCCTTGGTCCACAGATCATAGCCCTGCCCCCTCCAGGCTCTCTCTGTCACACACACACACACAGACACACACATACACGCAGGCATGCACGTGCATACACACACACGCACACTTGAAGCACACACACACGCCCGCATACACACACAGACACACACACAAGCACACGGTGGGGGCCACAGCAGATGCCTTCTAGGGGTCGAGTTCCAAGTGCTGAGTATTGTGATTGGTCGTTGAATGACACACAGTGTCTCTGTCTTAGCCTGGGGAGCCCCCCCCCCCATCTGTCACCATGAGGATACCTGAGCCCCTCCAATGAGATTCTGCTTCTCATCACTTGTTTTTCCTTTATTTCTCAAAAGCAGCCGAATGCACGTAACAGTCTTACTGCTTACTGTACTCTACCGTCACTATGGTGCATTTTGTTCACTGACACTCTGCCCCCTACTTAACAGATTTTATTTGTACCAATCCGTTAGCAGTAGTAATACTTTTTGATCTCGAAGGAAATTCCAAATGAATTACAGCAGCACGCACAATACAATACTAAATTGCAGTGTGCAGTGTGCAACGTTTAAAAATGCAGTTATAGTCTTTTATAGTTATAGATTTTATCATCTGGCTGGCAAACTTTATCATGTCCCTACCCCAAAATTTATTGTGAGGGACCCCTGTCCCTCTCAGCAAAGGTTGCTGTATCAAAAGGGGGTCTCCAAACAGACACTAGGTAAACGAGATACATCAGATCAGCCAGACGTGGACACGGTTTACCGTATTCAGGACGAGCCACGTCTCGCCGGATCATTCCGGACACTCACATGCGTAGTCCTGCGCTCCGCTGAGCACGTGGACGCCTGTCTCCGGCGACGACCTCACGCAGTCGGCTGACATGTCGGAAGGTGGCAGGCCGTTCTCGCGTATGTCACGGTGTCAGCCCTCTCACTCGCAGTCGGATCTCTCAGTATTCCAGGTTTTTGGAGCTGGAGCGGCATGGGAAGAGAAAAGTGATAAAAAAATAAAGACATTTTCTTGTTTCGGTGGAAATTTTAAAAAAAAGCAAAACAAAAGGGGAGGAGCCCCGAATGGCGATGAAGACCCAGCATAGGAGAGCGATGCTGGAGGTGAACGATACCCTAAACCTCGCGGATATAGCTGAATTCAAGATAACTAGACTGGCATCGGGCGGCACAGTGGCTCACTGCTTAGCACTGTATCTTCACACCTCTGGGACCAGGGTTTCGATCTCCACCATGACTCCACGTGTCTTTGTTGGGCTCTTTCTGGATTCTCTCATCTCCCCCCAGAATCCAAAAGCAAGCACAGACTGACTGGAATTAACAAATCACCCATAGGTGTGCATGTGCGTGAGAATGCTGTGTGAGTGTGCCCTGTGATGGGTTGGTGCCCCATCCTGGGCTGTTCCCTGCCTTTTGCCCATAGGCTCTGGACCTTTCCTGACCCTGAATTGAACAAGAGGTTTCAGAAAACAGATTCATGCATGAATGGATTCCCTGGGCGCTGAATTAGCTGCTCCCTGCTATGACACGACGTCACATATGGGTTAAATGCAGAGAACACGTTTCGTTGTTGTGCACTGTGTGCTGTGGTGTGTCAACGATGACCACTGATCTCTAAATTCTAATTCCAAATTCAAATTCTATTCTTAATCCCTCTAGTTAGCAATTTGCAAACATACTGTAGATAGAGACTGACAAAAGCTGAACCTTCAGTCTGGCTAACTGTGAATTGGCAATAAGATACACCAGTAAGATTACCTGTCCTATTGTGAATCTAAGCACATTTCCTTTACAAACTAGAGTGCAATTTAGTGTCCCTCTATACCCATAATCATCAACCCTCTAAACATGGAAGCTGACGGACATTTCACACCCACAGAGCTGATCAGCTTGCTAAATTCTAAGTCCTTCACCGTGGACACCAGATGATCTCCTTCTTCTGCCGTTGAAACCCACCCAAAGCCGACTTTCGAGGAAAACACCAAAGCCTCTGGAGAAATCACACAGCTTCAGTGAATGTAGCCTTACTAGGCTCTGCGTTAACTTGAATCTGGACTAATCCGGTTTGCTAGTAATTAAATCGATTACAAGAACATTATTACCAAGCAGCCATGCACATAGGAACTGGCAACAAAGACCTAAACACTAGCATCACACCGTTCAGTAACTGCATACTGTACTCCGCATTTTATCGAAAATAAATACTGAGTGGAAAAACTCTGAACGGGATTTTAAAAGCATTTAATTATACTACTCTAAAACCTTAAGAAGTGTGTTGTAGTTTCCTTATACACACAGAGTCAGCCCTTACCTTGTGGCAATGCGTGGAGAAGTACGGGGCGCAGGGCAACAAAAGAGACGGCTTTGTACCCGAGGAGGAGCTGGAGCCGGAGGAGGAGGAGCATGAGGAAGAGGAGCTGCCCCGGTCACGACCGGCCTTTCATCCGCCGGCCGCAAGCCGCTCGGGCAGCTGCATTTCAATGAAGAGGCTATTAGCTCAGCTGGGTATGCAGAGTGTGCTTTAATCAAAGGCTAAGTGCATAGAGAGCCAGCAAGCCTATGTGTCTGTGTGTTAGAGAGCACGTGTGTGCATTACTGTGTGTGTATCTGTGTCTCTGTGCGAGAGCGCGTGTGTGAGTGTATGTGTCTGTGTGTATCTGTGTGAGAGTGTGTCGGAGTATGTGTGAGTGTATGTTTGTGTGTGAGTGAGAAAACACATATGATGGAAATTTACCTACAAAACAAACACCTCTTTGTGGTTTTATCACCTTAGAGAACTAGCTAAGTAATCATTTCCATTGAGTCTTCAGTTTTGTGACAACAAGGATAAGTATCGTTAACTTAATGTAAATGAGGCTCAGTATTAAATCTCTGCAGGGACAGAAATGCAAATGCCTGCTTTTGTTGGCCGGACAGCATGTAAACCCAAACACTGCTTCTGTCCAGTTCTGCTTCACTGTCTCTCTCATGCTCAACTCAAAAACCAAACTTGAGAAAGAGCATCCTGAGCCCTAGTGCGGAAACTCGGAACCTCTCATCCAGCTTTTTCCTCCCTAAACTTTGTGCTGGTACACCATCGGGGGGGGGGGAGGGCGAGTGGGAGGGGGGGGGGCAGATGCTGTAATGAGGCACGCAGATGGTCAGATGAAAGAGGACACCGCTTAAAAAGGGACCTTTATACTCCCCGCAACACATTCCCCTTTAATTAGCTCAGAGCCACCGTCATTACACCAGGAGACAGAGACTCACTGTCGAACCCGAGTCCAACATATCAGGGTATTTTTCTGAAATTTATATTACTGTTGCTGCTTTACTTTGGAGTCAGCAGGAGAGCTCATACACATGCAGCTCAGAGATTATTCCTTAGACCGTCGTGCTACAGGCTCATGCTTCATGGAGGCCTAGCGCCCCCTGGTGGTCAGACGCGGAATTGGGGATTTGCTGTGAAGCCAGCACCCGGTCCGCAGTCACAACACGATGCTGTATCTACATTCAGAAACACTGGTTGCTTGTCCAAAATGAAGACCAGGCTCAAAACTTATTCCTCCTGACCATCATATCATGAATAAGCTGCTGCTGTTTGGTCATTGTGCCTGTCACCATGCAAGCGGACTCTCAGCGCTTGAACTGAGTTCAGGTCACGGACGCAGGTGACACCAGGCAGAGCGGCTGTCTGGTCTGCAGGAGGCTGATGAGCAAGAACAGCACTGAAATGCATAATTATTAAAGCAAAAGTCACACACACACACACACACACACACA
>JAODKE010000088.1:6250728-6263876 GCA_026779605.1 Mormyrus hasselquistii
CCGCCCCAGATCCAGTCCAGAAACTGAGAGTTTCATGCAGAGGCTGAAATCTCGGTGGTCGGCCCGCCACCAGTGCATTGGGGACGGGGGCCAGCCGGTGATGAGGCAAGATTCCCTAATCTTGTCTGGGCACAAACAGTGTGTGGGGTTGGGAGGGGGAGTGTGTGTGGCTGGGCAGCTGCTCCCTCAGAGGGAGGCGAGGAGAACTAGGCTCTGCCAAGGCCCGGATGCCTCCGCATCTCCCCGTCTCCTCCGTCCCTGACACTCGACAAATGAGGTGGCGGAGCTCTCTGCCCCGGTAGCGTGACAGCCAATCGCGTTCCTCATCGGTGAGCTCTCAGGGTCATTGATCAAGCAGCACATTGGCTCGCCCGGCGTTCCGCACTTTGTCCCTGGCAGTGCTGGGAAAAACAATGGGGGGAGGGTGAGTGGGGGAGTCACCATTTGGCCGCTTTACTCACGAGAGCAGATGTAGATAAAGACATTTTTAAATCATTATTAGTGAGGGGGGAAATTTTTCAGCTCCATTCAGTCTGCCAGTAAAATGTGTCTTTGCTTTTCAATATTACACAAATACAGGCACTTTGTTTGATGTCAAGCTGAAAGTCTACACAAATTACCCATATTTAATTGTCATGAATCCTAAAACACTGGGTTTTATATTTTCCATTGTTAGATGTATTGTCAGCGTGATTTATTTTTGACCACTAGGGGCAGCACTACACACACACACACACACACACACACACACACACACACACACACACACGCACATATACCCAAGCTAGGCCCAGCTCCCTAAACCTGTGCTGCTACTGCAGCCGGTGTTCAAAAAAAATCCCCTCCCTGCTAAAAACAGGGAAGTAAAAACCCATTAGGAATAGGAATTGGATTTTAAGATTCATGTTCATGGCTGTGGTATCACCAGGTACTCGGCAAATTCAGGTGACAGAATCATTAGATTTGACTTTTACTACTAATTTATTGGTCTGGCCTTCGTAGATGATTCCAGTGGCTAATGGTTATATTTCCATTCATGTGAAGTAATCTATAAGGACGCCATTTCTGTTGAGAAAAAAAACACTCAAACAGATTGTAACGTCCAGGATTTATCAGCAGGTGACCCTTTTAGGGAAGATGGACAGCTGCACATGGGACATAATCAGCGTGGGGGAGGTTGTCCTCCAAATGCTTGATGCATATGGACCGTCTAATTGGCTATGGTGGCACACGTATGGGACTGCGCCCTAATCTCTCGCCTCGCTGCCACCCAGAATCTACAAGGAAACAATGATGTTTGTGGTGATGGGAGGAGGAAGGGGGAGGGCAATGTTAAGGGGACGTGTTAGAGGAGAGGGGTTTTTAAAGCGGGGTAACGTGGTTTTACCAATGAGGAATAAGGAGACGTCCAGTCAAGCCTTTCATCTGCCTTGTTGGGGGATCAACTCATCAGTCTACTGCCAACCCCCCCCCCATTTTAAACACGGCTGTTAATTAGACAACATCGGAGCCATTTTGCCTGCAAGCACCATCTGAAGGTAAAAGCTAAAGTGACTGAGAAAAGCCACACATAGGACTAAAATTAATTCTCAGCTACATTTTCATTGCTCTCAATCCGAATTACACCAAATGGCCACCCCCCTCCCCAACACGTGCAACCTGAAAAGCAGGTATGCAGCCAGCAGGGTGCGCCGCCGTGTGCGGGCGCCAGCCCCGGGGGGAGGGGGGAGGGCTCTTACTGCTCATTACGGAACGTTGTGGCTCACGTCCCTGCACAACTGACGCTATCATTGAGCGCATTTTGAGCTCGATGTGTGAATCGCACAGACTGCACCACCGATCCCCGCCATCCCCTTTAAGAGCTGATAATGTGATAATTAAAGGCGCTCGCAGGCACGCTCGTCAGCACCGTTTGTGGCAGACGGTAAGCAACCCCCATCCCCCCCATTCATGACCCCGTTTCTTCTTTATTGACCTGTGTGTTTTCTCCCGTCCGCGTCTGATGGGGGGCGTTGCCGGTACCAGCACCCGGGACGAGCAGGCCATATCTGGCAGCGGAAGTTATTTCTGAGGCCGGGTATTAAATTTTTATGCGAGACTAAATGGGACAAGCCGCCTTTTCTTTCCTCTGCACAGTGATTTATTACCTGAAAAGACCAGAGAACTAATTAGTGCAGTAATTAATTAATATAAATTTGCATATTTGCATTTGCAATTAGTGCAGTCAACTGATTAGTCTGAAATGGGAAGTTTGACTCATCAGATGCCGATGTGTGCTGGACCGGAAAGGAAGAAGCCAGCTGAGGCTTTCTGTGGGCCAGTGTGTGTGTGTGTGTGTGGGGGGGGGGGGGTCAGATATACAGTACATTGTGGGGACCAAATGTCCTCACATTGATAATTTTGACATTGTGGGGACATTTTCCCAGCCCCTGTAAGGGGGAAACTCAATTTTACTTATAGCTACAGTTAAGACTGGGTCATTATTGGAATTAGGGTTTTGCCCATAGAAATTAATGGAGAGTCCCCATAAAGATATGAATGCATAGACTGCATCTGTGTCTGTGTGTCTACATTTGTTTTTGATTGTGTGGATTCTCCCTTTTCTGTGTTTTTCTGCTTTAGATTCCTACTCTAGTTTCCCTACTACAGTGTCCAGCACAGAGCAAAGGAGAATGAACATGTTTGTAAAAGAAGGAAAGTGCCTCACATAGCAGCAGCATTCTAATGATACTGCTAATATTCCCCGTGCCATTGAGGTGCAAGAGGTTGTCTGTCAGCTGAATGAATCCCGGGTTCACTCGAGCAGATTCAATCCGGCATGATGATGATCACAGGGTCAGTTCTGTTCTGAGGTCTGCACTGCCATCTTAGCTTGGAGGTCTTACATCTGAGGTCTTAATTCTGAGATCTTACCTCTTAGGTCTCAGCTTTGAGTTCTGAGGTCTCAGGTCTGTGGTCTCAGCTTTGTGGCCTTAGGTCTGAGATCACAGGTCTGTGGTCTCAGCTCTGCAGTCTTAGGTTTGAGGTCTCAGCTCTGTGGTCTCAGCTTTGTGGTCTTAGGTCTGAGATCACAGGTCTGAGGTCTCAGCTCTGCAGTCTTAGGTCTGAGGTCTCAGCTCTGTGTTCTCAGCTCTGTGGTATTAGGTCTGAAATCACAGGTCTGAGATCTCAGCTGTAAGATCTCAGCACTGAGGTTGCAGATCTGAGGTCTTAGCTTTAAAGATAAAGCTGCAGCAGGATGTATTACAGCACATTCAGGTAAATTCAGAAAGGAAGTGATTAAATCAATACAGAATGGCACCAAGACTCTACTAAGGATAAGTCTAAGCTTTCGATACCATTTCGATAGCAGCAGTACAGCGATAAGATTAAAGCAGGTAGTGCGTCCCAGCAGGAGAGAAACACGTGGCCTAAATTTGTCCACTGAAAAGAGAAAAGGACGGTTTAGTAGTGCAATTATAAAGAAATATTTCACCTTTTCATCCTGAACTGTCAAAACAAATGTATTCACATGTCGGATCATGCATTGCAGGGATAACAGATTGTAGAACTTATATATTTAATATTTATTATATTATGATTATATTATTTATCATAATATATTTAATATGTAAGTTCTTTGTTTTTACTAGATTCTCTCTTGGGAGATATTCCTGTGCTGATTGTATGGTGCATCTGGGCCAAACCAATTAATGACAAGTTTATAGCATTGCTGACTACAAATGTGTGTGTTTTTTTTAAACTCTGTTCATAAAGCTCATTTTCCCACTTTTATGGTTTAGCAGCTCTGTACCTAAGCTGGCCCCTTCGACACCGGAGATAGATTATCAGCCTCGTCTCTTCGGCCGGATAAATAAATGTAAGCCTCACTGTAATAGGTTCCGGTTCTAGGTGTTGCCCAGAAGCCTTGGGTGAGTTCCGTACCCGTGGCAAGGTCACGCAGAGCCCGGAAGGGCACGAGACGCCTACAGCCGCCATAGAGCTTAATAGGTAGATGGAGTGACCCTTAGTCAGTGGCCAGATGTGTGCCCTTAGCAGGCTTGGCCATGTGCCACCGTTCCTGGGAATTACTCACATTAAAGGCTGGGTGAACAGACGGCAGAGACGTAGCCGGAGAGCGCGCCGAGCCCTGCCGTGCACCGCCGCCGCCGAGCGGCCCTGCCGCGTGCCGCGCGCGCACCGAAAAATAAGAGCCTTCCGCGTGACCCCTGCAATCTGTTCCCCGTCCTTCGTGACAGTTGAACTCAGAACCACCCCTATCTGCAGCCCCCTTAAAAAAAACATGCCAAAAACAAGCGTGACGGGATAAAAAAGACCCTCGTCTTTATTGTCATCCGCGGGAGGGAAATTCCAGTGGATAGAATAAATACAACAAAAGGAGAGAAAATGAGGGTGTGGCGAAGGACCCGAAGCGCTCCACACCTCATGGGTTTTAAAAAAAAGAAGGAAACTCAGAAATAAAACCATAGGAGGGTGTAGATGAAGGTGTGGAAGACGGAGAGTCGAGCAGATTTTTTGTGAGACCAGGTGGGGGGTGAATATACGAGGACTTATCCATCCAAGAGGCAGACGAAACCGCAAAATGCTGTGCTGTAACTATTTAAAGCGCACAGTCAAGGAACTGATATTCCTAAAAACTGTTAAAATTACAACGATCTCAAACAAAGCTAATCATTTTTAATTATGCAACGATAACAATTTCTGAGGATAATTAAAAAAATACTTCCCTGAAGAGGCAGCTTTATCCGGATTTTAAAACATGATTCATAATTTCAAATTAAACCTGTTATGAAATACTCTTGTAACAGCTGATTTTTTACACCATCAGATTCAGACGATCAAAAGCTATTTTCTCTGTGTTATAAGGCTTGTATGTGATTGGAAACACCGTTTTAATGCGCTTGGGGTGTGCGTAGGTTAGAGGCTCTAAGACCACATGGCCCATGGCTCACAGCACCACCTGGAGGAAATTACCTGGAATGAACTACCGAGTGCTAAACCGGCGCCGGAATTCGAACCCAAGGCCATTGTTTACCTACGTGGCTAACAAAGATTGAACTCCGATAACGGGAATAGCTTTATTTCAGAAGGGTGGAGAGAAAATTAAAGTGGAAATAAACCAAAACCTGACGGAGAGCGATTGGGAATTACACGCAATGTCCCCATGACCCATGAAATGAGAAGATATGTCAGTGTATGATGGTACACTCTAATAAAGTACTGATTAAAGCTAACGGTTAAACATACCTTCCATTTTAATTATTGTTCTTGTTCGTGTTTTTGTCTCCACGCTAGGAATATTATTTATGTTTATTTATAATGTATTCCACGCTCATTGCAGGTGATTAATTACGAAAAACGAGCCCCTGTTATTCATATCCAATTAATACAAAAAACGTAAATTAGTCTTTAGTTTATTTTCATAATTTACACATTAATCAAGTTAAACTTCAGATAACCCTCACGCAGGTGGTTCTGATCAACAATTTGGAGAGCACGTCTCCTAAATAACCGGAGAATTAATCATCACGGAACCGTATAAAATACCCATATGCGTACTGTGTGTGTATTGCGGTATTAATATGCATTCAAACGTATATGTGCATTCATATGTATTCTTGCCATGTAGCAGTCATCTATTTACCGTTGGGCCTCGTTAAAGGCAGCTGATTTTCATCTTTTAATAAATGCTGCAAAAGGTCGTGCGATTTGCGTTCAGAAATAAACCAAAATCGCGATTCTTATTCGATCTCTCCGGAGATGTATCTAACGAAGTTAGTATTAATCTTTCTTCGGGCTGATCTTCAGACGCTAAATTAAAGCTGCTCGGTGCCCAGTAAGTGAGGATGCCAGATGATCGGTGCAGAACGGATGTCCCCAGAGACGGAGTCACGTGAGCGTCCCTGACACGCGACGTCAGCGGCAGATGGCATGGGTACCAGCCCTGGCAGTTGGCATCAGTGTCATTTCTCAAAAGGGAGAGATAAGGGGCCGGGAGGAAGAGGGAGAGTACAACAGAGTCGCAGTGACATCTCCATCGCGAGGCACTGGGGCTGGTGTTTAAACCTGAACCTTTATGGAACATGAAAACACACAGTCCAGGTAAGCACATTTCAATGGATATAACTGCATAATAACTGTGAAGTGACCCGTTCATGTTATTGATTGGTGTGTATATAAGATAATTATAGTCTTTTGTTTACCTTCATATGAATGATTCAATTAACTTGAACTAATTAAAGCAGTAAGCACATTATTCTACCCGAGCAAATGTCTGGAATTCCTTAGCAGAAATTATGTTGTGTTTAGTGAATATAAATATTTTAATACTGACTCAATAGTACTGAAATTTAACGGGAGGTTAATTTTGGTGCGCAAACGTGACAACGCTTTTATGCCGTAACAAGATGCGCTGTATGTAAAATTTACCCAGACTGGGGCTTTGATGGGCAGCGCAGGAGTGTAACTGACTCCGCCGTGTTGTCGTCCCAGGACAATGCTGACCGTACCCTTCCAAGATCCCGATGCCATGCACGACGGCCAGTTCGGCGCAAACTTCACACGTGAATACCAGGCTGACCGCAAAGTCCGAAAGCAAGACGCAACTTCCGAAAAGCCGGAGGCGGCCCCCAAACCAGAAGAAAAAGAAACACAGGAGGAAAACTCTGAAAAGGACGAAGACGACAGAGAAGAGGACCAAGACGAAAACGGGCTGCCAAGAAGGAGGGGGCCTCGGAAAAAGAAGACCAAGGGCCGAGTAGACAGGGTCAAGATGCGACGCCAGGAAGCCAACGCCCGGGAGCGCAGCCGCATGCACGGACTGAACGACGCTCTGGAGAGTCTCCGTAAAGTCGTGCCCTGTTACTCCAAAACGCAAAAGCTTTCCAAAATCGAGACTTTGCGCCTGGCCAAAAACTACATTTGGGCTCTATCAGAGACTCTCAGCGCCGGCAAGAGACCAGATCTTCTCGCCTTCGTGCAGACCCTATGCAAAGGACTGTCACAGCCCACCACCAATTTAGTGGCGGGATGCCTGCAGCTCAATGCCAGAAATTTTCTTACAGATCACAATGGGGAAGGGTCGTTCCCCGGCAGGCCCCCCTATGATGCGGTGTACCCGCCCTATCCCAGCCCAGACATGGGCACACCCGCAGGGCACGGCAGCGGCACCATAGACAACGGAAAACCCTTCAGAGCGTACGGGTACTGCGGTGCGTACGAATCGTTTTACGAGAACACCTCCCCGGAGTGTGTGAGCCCCCAGTTCGAAGGTCCGCTCAGCCCGCCCATGAACTTTAACGGGATTTTCTCCCTCAAACACGAAGAAACATCAGACTATGGCAAGAACTGTCACTACGGTATGCGTTACTGCGCGATGTCAGGCCGGACCCCCATCGGGCAGACTTCAATGTTCAGGGTGTCAGCCGAAAGCCATTTCCCATACGACCTGCACCTGCGCAGCCAGTCCTATGCAATGCAGGACGAGTTAAACGCCTCTTTTCATAATTAATGAGAAAAAGTGAAAGTTTGCCAGGTAATTATTGAAAATATTTATTTATTTATTTGCTTATTTATTCAGTCACCTGTTTATTTATTTATTTGTTTGTTTGTTTGAAGCGCATATGCATTATTTACAGTATGCACAATGTTTTTACCATAGGTTTGGTTACATTTGAAATCGCAGTGTAGCCTAATTATTGCTTTAGCCTACAAAATTTGTGTATAAATAATTGGCCAAATTTTCCCCTTTATCCACGGACTCCGGTTTTTAACTGACGTGTGCACCTAGGTACTTAAAGATTCCCTAACTTTGGTTATTATGGCTATCGATTGCATATAGTTGTAAATGGAATGATTAGTGACTAACAGCTTAATTTCAGGCGTAACCCGTTTACGACATTCTACTGGGTATTGTTTTCTATAAAAGTTAAACTCATTCTGACTGAAACACAGTCGGTGCGCACTTGGAATATTACCAGAACCCCAAGCAATAATGGCAATACCAACTATGCAACACAGAGCGGCTTTGAATTCCCCTCAGTTCTGCGTTATTGCATTATTTAACGTTCAAGGTTCGTTAGAGGGTTGATCTTCAATAACTATTTGGCAAACAGTTTTCAGATTATTAATTACGGAATCCAAGTACGTTCCGTGTTAATGTGAAAACACAAGTGTGCACAGGAGAATAGATAGATAATGATTAAAAGTGTTTAAATGTTACAATGAATAATGCGTTACATTTAAAACGGCGTTTTAAATTAAAATTAATTAATGTGATCAAATTATGTTGCTACTAGTTATTTTTTAAGACAGCATGTCCTTGGAGAAGTGTCTCCGGTTTTGATGTGCAGGCCAAAACGCTTCATGAGGGCCACACACGTCTGCACGTCCAAATAGAATCAATGCATGGACGATTTTATTATAGAAGTCCTCATGTCACCAACCTGGCGGCGCAAAACCGTTTGTACATAGCCGTACAGTTTACATGTATATATACAACTTGGATACACCGTATGCTTTGTAGCTGTTTATATATGCAACTCTTATTTTGTTTGTCCCATTTAGTATTTACAATGGTACGGATTTTAGTGTTTATTTATGTTGATGTATTGTCCTTAGACAGTTAAATCATGTTTACAAGATTACATGTCAATTGTAAGGATGAAACCTGTGGAATATATTCGATGAAAGTTCAGGCTTTGTCTCCTAATTGAAAACGGTTAAAATTGCCTTAATTTAAATGAAATATTCGACACGTATCAGTTATGCAACGGCATGAGTGTTGGAAAAACGGCTTTAGGCTTTGTACAGTAGTTTATTTTGATCTTTTATGATGAAAGTTTTCGTGAAGAAAAACCCATAATGCACTAAATATTTGTTCTGCACATTTGTATTAAACTAAGTTGTTTTGTATTGCTAAACGAATAATAAAATGCCAAGCAAAACTCAAGCAGCTGAACTTATTTGTTTTATTGGTCAATTGTTCGTCTATCGATCCCGATTATTTGAAAGATCTGAAATGACCTTATACTTAACAATATAATTAAACATTCATCCTAAAACTTGTTTACTGTCGTATGAAATTCATTTGCATGTATATTTATATATTTGCATATCCTTTCTGTAACATTGAAAGCAATTGTTCACACACAAAACCATATTTTAAATAGGATTGTTTTAATTACCTCGTTTATACACGCAGAAGCATACACCAGTGGAAAATTAGCAAATATCGGACACGCATTGATATAGTGAGGGAGAATGCAAAATTGGCTTTACTGATGGATATTGTACGACACCATTTAAATATGAACATAATATTATTATTATTATTATTATTAATAATAATAATAATAATAATAATAATAACAACAACAATGATAATAATAATAATAATTACGCCGTTATATCAGAGATATATCTTTGGTATTATAATTAAATTCTCAGCTATATTAAAACGCTTACATTTTAGTTAAATAATTTATACCACAAAATAGTTGGCGTATAATTAGTACACACAAAATAAATAACTGAGTGGTCGTTATGGACACGTCTTCTGCGTGTTCTGTTTGACGAAAAGTTTTAAAAACTTGTGGCAAAAAGTTTTTTGTCGTTTACAGGTAGCCTAACTGACAATGAAATCAGGATTCTACCAAACCTGCCTACACAGGAAGCAGTCCCGTTTCGACTTAGGTTGACCCGAAACTGATCAAACTTTGATTTCCGAAGTATTGTTTAAAATTTTTACACTACATACCGTTTTTTAGCGCGACATTACAGAAATGCTACCCAAATATATGTTCTTTTTAAATACAGCAAAAGTTTAAAGTGTCGCTGAAAATAGAGTAGAATATAGCGAGAATACATACGGCTTCCCTATAATGAGTTAAAAAAAAAAGCGAAGTGTTGCATGAATATTAAAAGTCAATGGGGAACGTCTATGTGTGGCTGGATGGGAGCCAGCCGGCGACAGACTGCGCATCGGGCCTCGCGTCCAAGAGAGAGCGCGCTTTAATCCTGGGTGAATGTGCATTGTCATCCCGAGGAATTAACATGACAGCCCGCGAGCGCTAGATCGATGGCCGTGCAGGGCTCGACTCTGACCCGTGCCGATGTGATTACTTCAGGTCAGCGTCATATGCTTTGAAATGAAGTCACGGTGATGCAGAGGGCACCTTCACTGGCAAGGTCCGCCCACTGCCTGAGGCTTTGACATCATCTTTCCTGATATAACTAAGGAATAGTCATCTACTCAAAAAATGTCTTGAAACTATACGTAGTGATCATGTATGTTTTTAGGTTAACACAGGATAAGAATTTGTACCTTAGCTTGTCACTGGGGCTGTACCCTTGTAATTGTACCTTTTAAAGTACAGAAACGGACTTTGAGGAATATCCTGAAGGTACAAACAGCATTAATGTACCATGTGTTGCCCACAGTCCATTTCTGTCCTTTAAATTGTACATTTACCTACAGCTATAGGGTACAATTGGCAGATCCTTGAAGGTACGGCCCCAGTAACAAGCAAAGGTACATTTTTTTACCCTTTTTTTCTGAGAGTGCATAATGTATTTCCATTAACTTCAGATCAGGAATAATATGGAATCTAACCTCACGACCTTAAGATTTTTCATTTTAATCTTGTCAGAAACTGATGTTGACTCATCAAGAAAGATATTTAATGTCAATGGCAGCAGCACATTCAGACATGTTATTAGCCTGCTAGCCAGAAGTGCTACCCTGGTTTTGCGTATCATTTCAGTCCTGTCTTACCGGGGGGATTATAGCTTTTCAGCAACGTCTTAGATTCCTTTGTGGACAGCAACCTTTCATTCTCCTCAACCTCTTTCTCACCCATGTTATGCAAGATGTTTCCAGAAGATCACCTGCAGCCACACATGGATTCACAGATACTGTATTCCAGTCAAATGCCATAGAGGTTCCAACATTAAAGCAGAAAATGAAACACTTTTGGAATTCTTTGCACGGGGTGCGTTTTTTTATGGAATGATGACTAAAATCAAAACGCTCCACATCATTAGGATCTAATCTGTGGTCCACCAGAAGCTTTCTTATGACCAGGAGGTAGCATAGAGATGACAGAACTACCAACGTGACCACAGAGCTCAAGAGGATCATCGCTGTTCCAAGCTGATGTTATTTAACCCAGACTACAATAAAATTTCAAGCTACATGACTGACTGAAGGCTTTGGTTGCAAGCCAATATGTGTGTGTATGTTTCTCTGCATAGAATTTGGCTGCCAAGGGGTTAATTATCATATAAATGGGGACTTTTGGAGTAGTTTATTTCCTGATTTTGTAAAACACGCTGAGCCAGTGTGCAGTTACATAACTGTATTGATTTAAAAGACCGGAAGACTAGGACAGAGTATAGATAACGTCTCATCATTGATGTCTGGCTCCTATGTCTGTCTATTCGCTGGTATGTTTTGTCTTTAGTGCATGTTTAAATTTTAAATATTCGAAATGGACTTCCAACCTGGACAAAAGACACCTTAATCTCCATTTACATCATATTACAATCATTTACTTTTATTTAGTAGACACTTTTGTTCAGACCCACATACAAGTGAGGTAAATAACAAACGTGTTTGCTGTTAATGAGTCAACTTGCATTGACAGTGCAGCTGGGCTGAGCTATCGATGAACAATACTGGCGCAAGACCAATGTTTACCAATTAATTTTTAAACAAATTATTTATAAAAACAATAATTTTTGTTCAAACCAAATGTTGAGACTAAGGTGAGTCACGTGTGGTACGTGTGTACCCGGTTTCACTGAACGTCAAAGCAACATCTGGTATCCCTTCCCCTCAGTAATCCTCAGTCACCATGGGCTTTCTGGAATTTTCTCTCCGAGATTTCGGTCCTCTGTGACACCTCACCTCCATCGGCCAATCAAACGGTCCTCTGTCTGAAGAGCTCCTGCTCATAGTGTTCTCATTGGATGCCTAAATCAGGCAGATATGGCCACAGTTTGACAATAAAACTGACAAGTCAATAAGCTCAGTTCGGAAACGTCTAATGAATCAGAAATCAAATGTATGACACATGCGACTCTTAGCTGGAGAATCTTCACCAAAATTGGTGTCGTTCGTTACCCCGTCCCTTCGTGAGATCTCTATCGACGGATCGAGTTTTAACGCAGTGAAATGTTCGTATCTTCCGAAATCGACGCCTATCTTCCACCTGCCGACAGACATCCTGTTCGGGAAGATGAACAGATTTCCCGCCTACGCAATGTGGCTGTATAAAATCTATAGGGTTTTAGCCTGCCCAACTGTTGTCTCCGAACATCTTCTGCAAACAGTCGTTTGTGTCCGACCCTAGAAAAAGAAACAGCAGGTGAGCTTAAACACAGCCGTGCTGTCGTGCGGCTTTCGGTGGCCCATTTAGTGACAGGAAACTGACAATAATTTGCCCAGGAACAACATAGGCGAACCGTTCAAAGTCGTACAATAAATACTGCGTTCGTTACGGCAGCTTGGTGACTTGGTGACAGGGTACAACATGCTAAATGGGCTGTTTTACCGCCGAAGCGCCGCTTCACCGTTGTGTTTGTGTTTTTTCATTGTAATTAGAAAGGCAAACAAAACATATGGAACCGACGGCAAACAGCAAACAAAGCAGGGACGGCAGGCCGCTGGATGTTCACACGTCCGCTTTACGTTTCAGATCCCTAATTAAATTGTTCGCTGTGGCCGCCGACTGGGACCCACAGCTTGGGAGAATTTCGTTGCGCTGTGTCTGATACCATCAGATGGAGCGGTGCTTCGAGGAGCGAGTAACAGATTTATAGCAGCGCGGATTTATAACCGCAAACTGATCAGCCTACAAAGAATTTCAGTGAAGTGCTGTTGTGTGTATGGATGCATTAACTTGTTTGATCACTGGCATGAGTGTCCTTCACTCTAGTCATACAGTCTTTGCCAGTTTACTTATATAACTGGTTTATTTGATATTGATCAACTTTGCAGGGTGGTTTAGCGGGACACTAGGGGGCCGCACCACAGAACTGGACCGTTCCGGTTTTTTAGCATAAACCCCCCCTAACCATCATGGGCCCAGAACTGCCAGAAACACACATTTTAATGGCTGTAAATGCCATAGTTTTTCTAACGCTAA
>JAODKE010000088.1:6276277-6289466 GCA_026779605.1 Mormyrus hasselquistii
CTGATGAATATGCATGCAAATTTGTTAATTAAGTTAATTATTCTGCTGAAAATTCATTTGTCTTCCAAGGACATTTCTGCAATGATTTTAACATGCTTCTGCCATTAGTCATGGTACTTGCTATTTAAAATCAGTTTTGTCCACTTTTTAAAAGTTTCACTCAATTAAAACGGGACAAGGAGGGGGATACAAATGGGGGAGGCACGAGAAGATGAAAAGAGGTGGGATAATGTACATTTGGGGGGGAAAAAAAGTTTCTCTTCTCAAAGATTTGTTGAGCTGCCAGGTGGCTGGGTCAGACTCCGAACAGTCGCGTCGCTTTTACTGTCCTACCTCAGCCGTCGGAGGCCTTTTTTACGGTCAGGACTCGCGTTTTTTTGTTTTTTTTTTTTATTCCGTTTACATCCTAGACGCCACGTAGTTGCTCAGTACAGACGCGGCTTTGTTTATCTAGAAAAACGGGCATCAGAAAATGGTATAATTACACGTTCATACGGCACGGCTAACCGCGATGGGTCAGGCCCGAGCAGCCGGGAAAGTCGCTTGGCTGGCCGTCGCCCTGTACCGGTCCGATCTGTCTAAACGCTGCACAACACCAATGAAGTTCCGCAAGCAAACATGCGCCATATGTTCGCCTTCCGTCGTGCTTTATTTATGCATTTTATACGCTTTGACTTGAATATAAATTAGACAAAAGTCGTGACGGTCAGAAAAAAAATGATGCATTTGTCACATTTCAAAGATCAATGATTTGTCTGTGTTACTAGTTCTGGGCATTTCCCCAAACTAAAAATCATTAATTTTCTTATATGAAACAAGAAGGGTCAATTAACTTAAGACATAATAAGTCGAGCTGATGTGATAGTATGATATACGCCGTTTACAAGCTATCCCCCATTAGCTCCTGGTTCCGCGGCTCTATGATATATCGATCTAAGTAGGACGTACGTTTTGCAGCTCGGCAAAGTATTTCTTTCCGCCTGTTTACACGAACTAACAGTGAAATAGGAGCGGTCTTGGAAGTACTTCATGGATAATGTGTTATATTAAATCAGTGTTGTATTGGAAGTTAGAGTGATTCAGTTCACTTGTAACAAAACCGGGCAATTAAAGTGCTTAATGTACTCGGTGAATGTGATAAATTTTGACGGAGGACACTGTCGATAAAACAAGCTGGTAGCACTGTTCAGACTGATAGACTGTGGCCTAATTTTGCAGGCAGCTGAGAGGATGCCATTCTCATGGCTATGAGAAGCACCGCACATCAATGACAGGGCAATCATCGCCTGTTTGCCCAAACTGACGATGACGGATCAATAAGGTCACTAAAATCAACAGGACCATTTGGAAGAAAATTGTTTTTATGTTTTTTTCTGATAAAATGGTATTTCGATTTCAATTCAATTTATATTTAGGCCTAGCTCCTTCCACAACACAGTCGCCATCCATCCATCCATCCATCTATCGCAATCCATCATTTATACAAAATGGCATTTTTAAAAACCTTGCATCGATCAAGTCACTCGTTGAATAGGGTTTTAGGTTTGTATCTCACCCTGTATTTGTAAGTTCAGAGCTTCATGGTTCAGATTAGTGTGCGTTTCTAGGTCTAGTACAGGCTGTGTTCTTACTGAAACACATTTCAAATGTTTGTTCTTAATAACGTAAGATGTTTAAAAATTCATCAGACTCTTAGGATACAGTATTTCAAAAACGTTTTTTTTTTCTGTTAAAGTAGCAACAAAGACTAGCCAGACTGAACCGGGAACGGAAGATGCCTGTTTCTCTAGCTTCTTTTTTGCTTTTTTGTAACTCCCCACCCCGAACTCGGACTTATCCTCTGTCCACGCGGCCCTGCCCCCCTCTGATGGCTCCAGCCGGCACTTAGTGACAGCGGTGGCGCGGATAGGTGATGCTCCGCGCTCCGTCAGCCCGCTGCACCTGTCACCACCGTGGTGCGGCTCCGCGGGTGGCCACCCCCCCATCTCCCTAAACACACACCCACCGGTCGCCCACACTGTCCCTCTTCTGCCAGTCTCAGAATGTAGAGTCCCCACAAAGGCGGACAGAGGCTGCAACTCCCCCTATTTCTCACTATTAAAGCGGAAGATTCTTGGCATTGTTACGAGGAGGCACTTTTATGTTATTATTATTATTATATTATTATTATTATTATGTCTGCCTATCTGTAAATCTTGATGTTTCTTTCCTCACATTCATATCCTTTCAGATATTCCAAGGTCTCGACAGTTAATTACAAGAAATTCAACCAAGCATAAACACTAGGCCCGCCTTTTACACGTCTTGTCAGGAATGTTAACGACATCTCTGTTGTTACAGAAATTTCATTGACGAAAGCGAGCTACGGTACTCAATCCCGTATATTTTACTGGGCATTTGTGCGCGAGGCCGAGGTCCATGTGACAGTGACCGGCAGGGGGCAGTAAAGTGCCGCCGTGAGCGCGCACCGCTCCGTATGACCAAGGCTACAAAGCTGCAAGTACGTCTTTACAAACAGGAAATCGGTTATCAAATAAATAAATAACGCGATTAAGAATTCAGGTGTAATGATGACAAGGCGTCGTTTGAGAAGATGTCAGCTTTATTAACGGCGGCGGAAGCTTGTTTCATTTGTTCACCATAAAAACCCAGCTGTCTGTCATACGCAACTCTGTCTCATTAACCAACACTCCGATAGGCTTCCCGTGGTTTGTGTTTTCTTCTTTTTTCATACACTTGAAGCGAAACGGGGGAACATAAAACTATCTATAACTTGGTTAGTTTTGAAAGCAAAGCGAAAAAAAAAAACCGAAAGGTGTCTGGAAGCATTGTATAGGGTAGGCCTATGCAGGGCTGCCAAGTCTCACGCATCTGGCGTGACACTCACGCTTTCAGACTCTCACGCTCATGCAAGGAATCTATATTATTCAATTATAAACTTAAAATTAGCTGCATCGAAACTTGTCTCGAATTGAAAAACTAACGCCAGTCAGCTGGCAAAAGTTGGTGGCACTGCTATGTGTAATCGCATTTGCTATACCAGAAAAATCATTATATCCTTAGCCTATACCAACCATTAACGGCAGCTCAATTAAAACGGAAAAAAACAAATGAGTGTAACTAAGAGTCCAGCGTCAGACATGAAGACAGGCGAATGTTAAACAGTTGAAAGTGGCTTTTTCAGCCCCTTTCTTAAGTGACCTTGGCTGACTTAAGTAACGAAGCCATACATTTCTGAAGTGACACTAAGCCACTCCGGTCACGGCTCCTCACCTTGAATACTCAGTGCTTGCGTGAACATATTGCTAAACTTGGCAGTATAAATTAAAGGGTGGTGGCCAACACCCACCCGAGTCCCACTGTCCCGGTTTTTAATAGGGGCTACTTTAGTCCTAGTAGCTAAGACATCCAATAGCTGGTTTCTATGGCAGCTTATAGTCCAGATAAGATATACAATCTGGAAAGCAAAGATGCCATTTTACCAGCCTTTCAAAGTGACATTTCAGTGCTTCACTGTCGCTGCATTGCGCTCAGTCACAGAGCTGGGTGATTTCAGTAAAACATCCCAGTAGACATTTTAACAATTTTAGTACGTTTCATTTTTAGCATTTGACTAAATGCCTATATGGCGATAACAGAATTGGTAAGTACAATTCAACACCACAAATTACCCCTACCGTGTTGAAATTAATAGTACATTCATGGCATTTTTCAGTAAATTACCCTGGTCATGATTATGTCGCAACTATTGTTGAAATTAACTTTATCGTGACGAATTTGGTGTTTTCTAATACTCGTGTGATTTTAACTGTAACGGATTTATGGCAACCCCTGTCTCAATCATAATTAAAATGAAACAAATATGTAGGCCTATATACATACCTTTGTGCTACCAACTTAGAGTAAATACAGAATAAAGTACGTTACGCGTGTTAAACATGCTAACGTCAACGTAATGATTAAACCTGACACAAGTATTGGCTAAAAATAGGGAGATGTATGATGATAAATAATACATGTGAAGAAACATCACGCATTATACAATAATGTCCTTATCCGACACCTGTGACTTTAATTATGCCATGAATTCAAAGCAGCTTTCGTGTTTTACATTCATTTATACTGTTGGATATTTCAGCGAGGCAATTCATTTCAAGGGTGAATCGGCAGTTTATTCAGATACCGTCCTGCCAATGGCCTATATATCTCTGTACTTGGAGAACTAACGCCGGAGGCAAACGCACTAGGATCCGCAAGGTGATGGGCACGGCTTGGTGTTTGATCAGATACACCACACTTATAAAGCCGGAATTTTTAATTCACGTAAAAGACGCCCTTTCTGCAGCCGTTCTCTGCAGGTCAGCATAATATCCCGCCTGATCCCGATGCGTTGTCACAGTAATTACTACAGCGCTGCGTCCCAGCTTACTGAACCGCTGGCGTGTAACCGCACAGGTGTGACAGCCGTCCCAGGTTAAAACCAGGGTCGGGGTTATAACTTGATGTAGTACCAGCTTTCGGTAAAGGTACAAACAGGTGCAGTAACAGTCATCAGCACATGCACATAAGCGCAAAGCGGGACCCCATAAGCGGGATTCCTCCTACAAAATGACGGTGCGACACAGAGACAGGCGGACGGACGGACGGGTGGATGACAGACGTTATGGTTATTATAAACAAGCTGTCCCGAGGACGAGGTTACATATGAATACTCCAGATGGATCGTTGTTTATCTTGTTCAATTAAATCCACACCTGGGCTGATAATTACATAACTTAATTAAATACATTGATACTGTGAGTAAACAGGATCCGAAGGGGAACGGCCTAGGAAAGACGGACTTGTCATCTTCTGTATCCGTGTTCTTCACTTTGACTTCTCCCGCGCGCCAATGTTACGTCTTTCCCCTACGATTCATGGTATAATTGAGAAGACGTTAAAATGTAAGCATGAAAAATTCAAATGGAAATGGATTTCCAGTTCTTTAAAATAGCCGTAACATCAGTATGCGCTGTGAGATTACACAGGACTTGAAACATTAACCCTCATAAAAAAGTAATGTACTTAAGTGTATTGTAAAGTACTTTCTATCTATAGATGTGTTGTAAAATATTATCTGACACACAAAAACGAATTGCTTCTTATCTACTTTACACATCAGTAAAGCAGAACATTAAACATACCTCTATGAAAAATTAATGTATGTTTTATAACAATAATTTAACATATATATTTTCATAACGTTAATTACTTCATATATAATACATAATTCACTGTTTGCCTAGAAGATATTCTTATCTCAGGTGATTTACAACTGTCTGGGAAGTTTTGAGTCCAAACGACGACTACACACTCTTTCCACACGGAGATGTGTTCAAAAATGTCTATATAGACAGCTCAGCAAGGAAAGATATGCCCCACGCTACCCCATGCACTCACACATGTACCTTCCTTGGGGGATTCCTGTAAGTGCTTGAGCTAAAATACTGGGCATTAATCACGCGATCTGCTTCTACTTCCTCTCTTGCGGACTTTTTCCACGACAGTCCCACTACCTCCTCTAGTGGCCAAAATCAGGATTTCAGCTACTGTAGTCATTGGCAAAATCAATTACTCCAATCCAGGGGGCGATTCTAGGATTTATCTTAGTGGGGGCTCAGCCCCCAGTGGGGATGCCACAAATCGCTAAATGGATGTAGGGGCTGAGACAAAAGTCTCCCCAGATAAGGTCACGGGCTGTCTATGCTCCCATCCATCCATCCATCCATCAATCCATCCATCCATCCATCCATCCATCCATCTTCCAACCCTGTTTACAAGAAAGATAAGGGCGGGGTACAAGTTACAGAGCATTTTGAACGGGATGCCACTCTAATACGTAACAGACAAACACAGACACGACCCAACTCTTTGGACTGTGAAAATCGATGTATTTCAATTCAGTTCAGTTTCATTGTACATTATATTGTCTCAAAGCGTTATACATTATCCCTGCTCAACGTACCTGGAGGGAGGCCACACAAACAGGGCGAGGAGGCGCATACTTCACAGCTAGGCCATAGTGTTACCCAGCGTCATGCCAACCTCCACGGAAATTAGTGTTTCAAAGAATGACATTGGTTATGTCGCCATGTCAAGTTAACCAGCAACAAAAGGCGAAACTAAGAACAGACAGGCTAGTAAATGTGATATAGGGGCACAATGGATTCATTCTTTAAAGAATGTAGCAAAAAAGGCAGAATAGATTTTATATTATATAAAATAGACTAGAGCGCATTTATATATAAATATGCAAACTTCACCGTGAAAAGGAAGCAGTCGGCATTAACAGCAAATTATTGCTGTGCACATATGGCGAGTGTGATCGTTAAAGATCAGTGGAATTAAGAGTGGAAAAAAACTGAAATTAGGGTCATGACAAAAAGTTGCAGGGAATGAGGTTAGAGGACTATAAGGGACAGGGGAGGCGGATGGGATGCAATCAAGTAGAAAACAACACCAGCTGTGTGGCCCCTGGCAAGAATCAGGAGCGATAACAACACATTTCCACACACTGCCAAGTAAAGACAAAGAAGGTAAAAGGAAGTTGTCTTTGAAGAAGGAGAAACAGCTGCCGCGTGCAGCGTTATTACGCCGCCGTCATTCACCGCGTCGGATCATTTCGCTCCGCGAAACGCTGCAAAATAAATATTTTCCACGCGTGCTGACACTTATTTTTTTAATGTACCGTATCTGTTTAACTGCATCGGATGTTCTTTTGTCCACCCTTTAGCGTTCAGGCTTCTCCATGTGCTATGGCGTCGTCCTGATATTTTAGAAACCCGCAAGTCAAAACAATGCCAGAGAAGAAAATAATGATAATAATAGCGTGTTACTCACAGCAGCACAGTTTTAATGGAGGGGGGGGGGGGGGGGGTAAAATTATTATATCATTAATCATTACAGGAATTGTTACTGAGCCCCAAAGCTCTGCTTTATAACATCATTGTGCTAAACTAAACACGCCCTTAGTGACAAAGCCTGGATCAAGATAGCCAGTTAGGCTGTAACCAGGTGAAGAATCAGCTGTAAACATTACAAAGGGAGATTTATAAAGACTCAGAATTTGCAAAGCTGACATGGACACTGTGAGGCACCGTGGTGTGACATCTCCAGCAGTGACCAGGGTAAGTCCAGAACCCCTCTGCTCACCAGCGACAGCCAGACTGCCCTGCCTCCAGCCGACTGGTTCTTTAAGAGGATTACTGTTGGGCTAGTTCCATGTTCTGTCCCGATGCCTGGCCCCGTAACCTTTGTAGTGCCTCCACAGTTATCTGAGCAACCACATCGCTTCCGACACATCCAGCCAATCGCTCTGAAATGTGTGGGATCCGGTTAAATAACAGCAAGTCAAAGCCGCCACTCAACTATGCATTTACACTTTAAATATTTAGTAGATGATTTTGTCCAAGGAAATACAGTAACAAGGTAAACGGCACATTGCAAACGCCTGTGCTGGCCAGGGGCTGACTGGGTGTGAGCCCAGCTAGGTGGGGCTCCCATTAGACACAGGGGTGCAATTCAAGTCAATTCTATATATTGTTAGCTAGCGCTTTTCACAACAGAGTCACCTCAAGGTGCTTTACATGGGTGTGTTGTGATACATTGCAGTATTATCAAGACATAATAATACAAAACAGGGGAAGGAAAGAAAGAAAGAAAGAAAGAAAGAAAGAAAGAAAGAAAGAAAGAAAGAAAGAAAAAGAAAAGACAATGGAGGACATGAAATAGTAAATTTGCTTACTAAAACCAAGATGTAAACTGTGGTCAAGGTCAAAGTCAATGAATGAGTGAATCCTCAGATCAGAGGCCGCACCTATAACACTTACAGGTGTAAGAAGTACTGGAGCAGGAGCTACACAAACAAAGCAAGAAGCTTTTTCGATGATTTGATGTCCAGAAGTGCAACCTCAGAACGTCGCGGGAACATGAAGGGGCATCAGTTGAGGAGAGGAATTCATGAAACAGATGGAGAGGGAGCCTGAAGAGAAGGTGTGTCTCAGTAGCTTTTATTACACCACACAGGAGAGCCTGTCTGCAGCGTCACTTCTTCACCTGGCATTGGTCTGCTGACAAAGGGGGGCGAGGTGGCACCGTAGGTCTCGAGGAGCCTGGAGATGGAGGTGGGCGCCCGTCCCATGATGCACGTCCCCAAGCCAAACGATCTGACCGTTCCCAAAAACTCTCATCAATTAAGCCAATTAGCAGGCAGCCTTTGTTCCAGCAGATCGGCCTGGAGCGGGTCTGAGCAGATGTATGTGACAGCAAGTCTGCCCCCCTCCCCAGCTACAAAAAAAGCACAGAGCAGAGAAACGTCTGCAAGGAATCTTCCTCCACCCTCACCTCCACCTAAACTCACGCTAGAGGCCACAGACCCTAAGCAAAAAACCTACACTTAGACTACTACTTCCCTCTTTCAGTGCACAATGCCCAGTTTTCAATTATACAACTGAAACTCACATTGGTAGGCCTCCTCTATCCAATATAATGAGCTTGTCCTTACCGGACCTTCCGTAGCACATACAGAAACAGTCCATAAATCCTATTAAACCTCAGGCCCCCATTTTAAATGTCAGTCTCCCCCATTTTCTTCAGTTTCCCCACATTTGTGCCACATGGAAAACGTCCCGGTCACTTTGCACTACATTCACAGATCATAACCCCAGCCCCGATTATCATGCACGTGCGTTACACCACGGTGTAAGGCGGTGTTCTTTTGTCAGTAGTGGAGCATTGACATTATCTGAGGTACTGACAGAGTCCTGGGTGAAGTGAGTGATGCTACCTTGCACTGAAAACCCAGCTCTTGTTCTTGGTAACGATTCGTGGGATGTGCAAAGTGTGAACACAGCTGACGGCCCGAGAATCATTTTTTCCCGAAGGTCACACCGCCGCTGAAGTCTGTTCAAAGAGAGTGACACCATACAGAGATCATTAAGACACAGGGACAAGTCAGTTTGCTACAAGGTAAATTCTAACTGGCTTTAACACCTTGTCATTTACAGATTTGCAACATGTTAGTTTCAGAATTTAGTCACCATTGTCTTGAAAATTGACTCACTTCACTATGCCTGGGCTTGGCGTGTCGTGGCACAGGGGCAGTCCCACCTAGAGCGGCGCATTCAGCCGCACAGAGTGACACCAGAAAGGGCCACGCTATGCTTCAACTCAATAGGTGACGAGCGTTTCCATGCTCAAAGCTCCTTTCCCAAAAGACTGATGTTTTCTCAGATTAAATATTCAGATAACCTCAGTAACAGGATGGGTGCGTATCACAACTGTCAGCGCCATCCCTGGCAACCATATTTCTGCCATACCTGTGGTAGCATGTCTAAAACCCAGATCCACCAGAACTGCTGGACCACTGCATAAATCATGATAGATCAAGGAGGGAGGGGGGTTCTTTTGATAACAAAGCTTAGCGTGGACCTTCTAGCAGTAATGGAATAGTGTGATGGATGCTGAGGATGACAAGAGAGAAGATTATGGAACATTCTGCCATCGCATCAGAAAAAAACATGTGACTGACATTTACAAGTCTAGGCCCAGCTGTTCAATCTGTGCTTGGGAATTGATGCAAGCTCAAGAGTTTCAAGATGTATGGATTCAAGAAAAGCGGTTAATTGCCTCTTTACACCAGGGTGACCCAAAACAAAGACGTGACTGGCCATCATACTGAATGACATTACTTTCCTCCAATACAAATTCGACTTAGAAACATGTACGATTGTTAAGTCAGTTTTATACACAATAATTCGTTTTTATTCAACAGCACTCAGTCCATCTCTGGGATGTGGCCAAAGCCTGGTTCTTCGTGGCTTCTTGGATGCCGTCATGACCTCAGTATCTTCTGACTGCTCCTCCTCGACGATGCCGATCCGTAGATATAAGAAGCTGTCACAAATCCCAGACTTGCGCAGTTAAGTGATCTGGCTGCTTCTCTGTCAGCTTTTGTGAAAGAACAAAATAATATCAAGAAAACAGATAATTCATCTTCAATTTGAATTTTCAGTTTCTAAATTTCATCAGAGTGAGCCCATCAGCAGCGAACGGTAGTTTTATAATGTCTTAAGTTTCCACCTGAGAAGCTTTATGGGTGACAGGGTTGTCTGGATGGGGCTTGGGTACTTGTACGCTACAAAGCGATTCAATTCCCTGCAAATATAAATCGGAGGACTTCAGCAAAATGATTCCCTGCCCCAGTGTTTAAAAAATTTGGGAAGAATACATTACGTATCCAGAAAAACACACCGTACCTCAACGAGGAATTTGCAGATGTTAGTCTTCTCCTCCCCCTGGAGCTGAATCACTTCTCCGTACTCAGGATGCTCAATCACTGTCCCATTGCAGGCAAATTTCTGTCCAAAACACACCCCCGCGGAAAACAGCACAAGATCACACTTTAATGTGTGCAAGTACACATCCACAGATTAGTCTAGCATCAAAACATGGAAACTAAAGGATGTGCTACTTTTTAACCACTCAAAGTTCATAATTCTCATTTTCATTTCAGACACAAACCACAGTGGAAGCACTGCAAGAATGTTATTCACTTCCTATACCGGGTACTGCTATTTTTGCAGGTTACTGTTAGCTAGTTTTTCAGAGATGTGTCGTTAACCACACAGTTAACAGGTTCCCCGTGTTAATACGTCTGCATTTCTCGGGTCCCTGCGGTTCGTTTTCCATTCCCCGAAGACACGAAAGAGTGCATAGTTACATCAACCGCGACCCCTGACGTGGGAGCCGGATGAGCGACCGCTGCTCATCATGCTGCAGCGCGACACAACAGATCGACACGGACCTGTGGCACCAGTCAAAACAGGTTCCCTAAATGGGAAAAAATGGGGCAATTCTAAATGTCTGTCGAAGAGATTCAAAATCATCTTACGGCTCCCTCAACTATATTCCCCCACATATTCCACTTAAGAACTCCCTCCATCCCGACCCAGGGACAGAAATCAGTGTAAAACCTGTTACATGTCACCGGCAAAACCGTGGTGTCCATTTCAAGCTGTTTCTTACATCTCAGTATGGTACTAAACACGGCGTTAATTACGCATAATGTCGGATAGACAGCTGTTAGCAGTGGAAGTGACAGCGTGCTCCCGAAACCTTTGTAAATACGTAATAATTATCATTCAGTATACCATCGCATAATTGTGAAATGCAAGTTTTCCCCACAATATTCCTTCCACATGATTTAGTTCATTTTACACTTGTAACCAACTATACGCCTATGTGCCAATTCTCATGAGCCAAAAATTATAACAGAAACTACAAATGGCTTGAAATCAGGAGTATCTCTCCGGGGACAAACAAGCCTCTGCAGTTTACATCCAATCGGATGTTTTTCTTTTATGGGACGCCTACAAAATGTTATCAATGGAGTATGTACGTTACAACGATTATTTGGAGGTCCACGTATAATAAACTCCAGACATTAAAGGTGTTAATCACCCAGGCAAAGACTGATAGCTGAACTATCAGTGTGATACACAGCTGTACAGTTTTCTTTCACGTTTAAGATCCTTGTTTGATACAATTAGTTATGCTTATTAGCTTTTGGTAACTTAATTTTAAGTTATGCAGGCTGCGTTTGTGTTAAGGGCTGCTCAGATTTCCATCTGTCCGCTTTTTGCTCCATGCAAATCATGCAGTCGGGGTCATTTTAATATTCTCTCCGCTTTAAATAAAAATAAGATATAACCCAATCATACAGCAGGTACCTGCGTCCAGGGAAACAGTGAAGCGCATCATCAGTGGCCAGAAGACGCCTTTTCTGGATTTAGGAATCTGTTAACGGGTTGGTGCAGCCAGGACATCGAGTTAAAAATGGGGGGCGTTATCTTACATACCTCTCTTATGGGACAAAATTAGAGGGTCACGCGTCATGGTCGAGCCGAAATCCCACAATTTTGCGCTGCCACTGTGGTGACAACAGCCGAGGTGAGAAATGTGGTTACAAGCAGTCAGCGCTCGGTCGGTGGGTCCTACAGAGGCAACACTTACCGAAAGATCGGAGGTTCTGGACGGTGGACATCAGAGCAGGAGCAGAGAGAATATATACCCGGCTTTTATGCCGGTAAATACAGCACTATACACGCCCAGAAATACCTTGCGATACAAATTGAGAATTTCCTCCAAGAAAAATAAGCTTAACACAGCTATGTAGGTGCTGATTATGGGAATTGGGAGTGTCGCTGCTTATTCAAGCGTAAGCCTCATATTTTTTCGGATTGGTATGGTTTCATAGAATGGTATTAGAAATCCTTTATGCATATGTAAGGGGAAATCAGATCTCCGTTTTATTAGAAAATATTTATTAATATTATTATTTATAACTTATAATCGTCTCCGTGCGTTCTGGGTTGCGTGGGAAGGGGGGTCTGGAGTCTAGTCCATGGCCGCACAGAACACAAGGCTGGATACACCCTGGAAAGGATGCCGGGAGGAAACTGGAGTCCCCGGAATAAACTCGCACAAAACAGGGAAAACATGCAAACTCCGCCCACCCACCATAAGCTGAGGTTGATGTTTGCGCTTGGGGGGGCGGGGGGCGTAAAAAGCCTGCATCTTGCTTCCCTTATGCGTTAACGCACGAAACTACGGAGCCCCTGGTTCGCACTCGAAAGTAAGAGCGTTTCATTTCTTTGCAAAGGTCCCTTCACGGGCTCCGTACGTATGTGATGCATAAATAACCTATTATTTTGTCTACATATAGGGCACCAAGAAGCGGCTTATACAAAGGTGCAAAGTGCTAAACGTGTGCAATGCCGCGTTTGTCAATTACTAGCAATTTCGATTCAGGCTGTCCCCAAACTCTCCCCTATGCCACACACACACACACACACACACACACACAAACACACAACAAAAGTGGAATTGAAACCACCGGCCTACTGTATTAAACCCTGAGCCGTCAATCGCGTACACCTGCTTTGTCTTACGGTCCTGATCAAAAAAAAAAAATCCCGTCGACGTCTTCTGCTAATGACCTAGTATTGCTGCGCCCCTTAGGCACTATAATCATATGCAGACAGAAAGTGGACTGTCTACGGGATTATACAGACAAACCAGATCACAAATGAAATTTCACTGCGATTGTGCAAGCACATCTAATACAACATAACAAATGCACGTCGCCTTA
>JAODKE010000088.1:6301392-6311873 GCA_026779605.1 Mormyrus hasselquistii
AAAGACATAAGCAGGGGAACCAGGAACAGAACAAAACCCAAATACTAAACCAGACACAAAAACCAGAGAAACTCAAAGGTACAGACAGCCACATGGCACAATGCATTGAGCCATGTGGCCAGACAGGCAACAGCAGAGAACAAAGACAGAACACAAAGAACGGGATGACCAGCAACGCCTGCTGGCCAAACGGGGAAGGGACACAGTGAGACACAGGGGCTGACCCTGACAATACCAGAGGAAGTTTGGAACTCTAGTTATTGAATAAGAGTGTTGGTGACTTTTACCCACTGTGTTACCTGGTGTTATCGCCCACTTTGTGGCTGAGTTTCTATTGTTCATAAACACTTTCACTTTGCAACGAGACCATTTACACTTGACCGTGGAATATCTAACAGAGAAGAAATTTTACAAACTTATTGCTTATTGTAATTCCTATGACAAAGATCAAACCTGACTGCATGGCTAGATGGTTTATTTTATACACCTGTGGCAATGGGTCTGAATGAAAGTCCTGAACCCAAAGATAAAGAGGTGCAGGCCTGCAGTGTCTATGGCCTGCATCCTTTCTGTTGTGGTTCTGACAAGTTGTGGAGTTCTTGCTTGCATTCTCACTTTTTTGCACACGATTTGAACTTGGTTTGTGTCTTGCTTCAGATCGGCTTGCTTTTCATCCCTGATAGCTGCGTTGTGCCGGACACTTGTCACTCAGAATAATTAAACATGGAACTCTTACCTTACATGCAGGAATATGTCAAAAAAGACCTTGTGTCATGCATGAAAAGCAAACTGCAGAAGATGCAGACTTTTCATAGGGGTGGGTGAGGAAGGATCTGTGTGTTCAAGTTTGCTAAATGAAAAGACCTTCATATTGGGTTGTATTGATTTCTGGACCTCATTTGCATGATACAATATGCTGTGAAACTGCACTGAGAGAACCAGAATAATTTGGTCTGATATTTTCTTACTTTTTTGCTTGTACTGTAGAAAATATGCCTCCTACTTCCCCTTTTAAGTGAACCAGAGTGAACGTTCATGTTGCTTAGCAGTTTTTCCTACCAATGCACCCAGTTCCATTAGAAAGGCCACATGCCCTGTCCAGTCTGTGGTGTGATGGTTCAGCTTCAGTTTGAAGAGAGTTGTAGATGACAGGAACTTGAGTGCATTGTCTCCTCACCCAGAGCATCCTGCTGTAACAATACACTGTTAAAGTTGATGCAGAACTGCAGGCAGTCTAGCTCAGTGGTTTTGATAACATTGCATGGGCTTTGGCTATGACTAATAGTAGCAGGGAAATGAGGCGAATGGGAAGAGAAGCTCGGGATATTGTGAATGGTTAAAAGGTACAGTCATGCCCCGATCGAGGTGATCCTCTTGTGTGCCAGGCTCCCTCATTTACCCCATGTGGAATCCCTGTGTTCCCAGCTGTTTTGAGTGATGTTGATTACTGTGGTGTGTATTTAACTGCGTATTAGTGTATCTTCCCGAGCCCGGACATTGATGTCGTTTTGTGCTCCTCTTCGGAATATGTTCCCCCAATTCCCCCGGCTCCTGTGCCTGCTTCCCTGCCTCGTGACAAGACAGGGATGGATTTTACATCATATTTCATCAATTTTTTTCACTCAGTCATTGATACTGGGTACAGAATGTAGCTCGATTTTAATAGTACACTGGTCCGCCATATATACATACATAGTAACCAAACATGGAAATGTGTCAGTCTTTGCAGATGATTCACTTGTTACTGAACACAATCTCTGCGCGATTTCAGGAGGAATATTTTCACATCATCATTTCCCACTGACAGATGTGCAATTCAATGAAAGAAAGTTGATTTAAAGTAAAAAAAAAAAATGTATCTGGCATGTCATTTTCATATTTACATTTGCATGTTCACCCAGCCGTAACTCTGAGTTTGAGATCAGAGGCACCTTGAATTTTAAACATTTACACAGTGACAGGAAACTAAAATCCAACCATATACAGCGACATATTACAGATAAAACACAAACTCATCCAAAGCAGTATTTTTTTATAAGGCCTTAATATAATACATCAAGCAAAACAAGCACGGTTTTAAGCAAAACAATAGTTTTTGGGCAAATGTTGATGCAGGAAAAAAAATATAGCTATTAATCTGTTACTGACTGCATGCATGAAAAGTATGCAGAACAAACTCAAATTTGATCAGAGCTGACATTATTACCAACAGTGAAGAGGAGGCAAACATAAAAGATAACAACACGTCTCAGATGAATAGATCAATAGGCAGGATGTAGCAGGAAGCAGAGAGACAGTCACCCTGTCGTGCCTTAACCCGCCCTGAAACCGATCTAGAGAGGCTCTCTTTCAGAAACCAGTGTTTTTATGGTGTATTCTATTATTTTAACTTGCATTCTATTTTGTTATCGATTTACCCTGGATTAGGTCATGGGAGGGGGGCACAAGGAATTGGGCAAAGCATGGACGCGATTCTAATCCTTTACAGGACACACATACGCACATGCTAGGAGCAAATTAGGGTCGGAGGGCGAGGTTTGTACGAAAGGAAACCCGCAAGCTCCACTCGCACATGCAGGTCATTGTACAATTTGGTTTATAATACATAAGGGTGCTGCAGATGAAATGCAATTTATTACCCCATGAGCAATTAAGGAAATCTGCACTATTGTTAACGAATTTACATTTACATTTTTCCACATCAGTTTTGGCTCACGGACTAATAAATGTACTCTAGGACAGTGTTTCTCAATCCTGCTCCTGGAACACCAACTGCCAAAATGTTTTCGGTCAAACCACCTTCATTATTGGACGTTTAAGAAACACCTGATGCTAAGTGAGGTCAGGCCGGACTGGACACTTCCTGGCAGATGGTACTTCAGGAGCAGGACTGAGAAGCACTGCTCTAGTACAGTGAGAGTTCCTCGGCGTTGGAGAGTACCGCCCTGCTGCTGCGATGCTGAATGTCTACAGTGCCGGTGTGGCAGACCCAGAGCTTCTTCAGGAACTTCTTCAGGTGGCTCCTGAACTTCACTCCCACGAAGACGTAAAAGACGGGATTTAAGCAGCAGTGGGAGAAGGCGATGAGTCGGCAAACGTAAAAGCCGTAATCAATGCCATCGCTGACGGTGCACTCTGTGAAGGGCCAAATGCCACCCATGTCCGTGAGCGATTTCAAAAAAATGAGAACATTGTAGGGAGCCCAGCCCAGGAAAAACACAACTGCAATCGAGAAAATGAGTTTCACCGTTCTGTACCTTGTATGCGACCTTGACCGAAGTAATGTCACGAGTATTTTAACATAACAGAAGGTGATCACGCACAGCGCAAACAGGAAGAGAATATTTTGTTGGTATGTTCCGCCTATTTTCCATTGTGTATTAGCATATTCACAATACTCTTTTCCATCTTTTACATGCACTTTGTGCATCACAAGAGCTGGTACTGCAGCTAAGCAACTCACAATCCAGACGACGGTAGATGTGACGGAACCGTAGCAAAGCCGCTTTGACCCCAGGTCTGACAGCGGGTGGACCACAGCCAGGTAACGATGGATGGTCATTATGGTGAGGAACACGATGCTGCTGTAGAACCCAGCATAGAAAAGAAAAATGACAGCCTTGCAGGCTGCCTCTCCAAACGTCCAGCCGTGGATGTGGTATGAAGCCCAGAAGGGCAGTCCAAAAGTGAACAGTAAGTCAGACAGAGCCAGGTTTAGGATGAAGATGTTGGTGAGCGACTTCAGGTTTTCATACTTCATCAGAATGACCAAAACAAGGCTGTTGCCAAAAAGGCTTAGTAATGTGACCATCCACAAAAAAGCCGGCGTCACGACTGCTCCAAACTTTATAATGACTGACTTGTTGCACAGTTGATCCTCATAATTATAATCGTAATGGTCAGGAGAGGTAACATTTTCAGCATTTGAGTCAGAGGATCCATAATCCATCCCTGTAAACTGATTGACGACCACTGACAATCACTGAACCTTCATGTATTGGGAAAATGTAAACTTTTCAGTAATATTGCTCTTATATGAATATGAAATATGCTTCTGGAAAGAAAAAAAATAATAATTTTAAACAGTTGAAATCGATTAGTAATTCTCAGAGAAGAGATGAATTAGAAATGGAATTGTCTCATACCTTTTCCTAAGCTGAATGGGACAGAATTGTTTTTTGCCAGTCGAACAGGCATATAATATGTAATATTAAACCGGAAATGCGTGCTTAATAGGAACCAGGTATTGAAACTAAATAACAATTGATCACATTGTAGTTCACCTATGAAACTGTAAGCTGGTGGGATGCATCAGACAAGGGGGGTTGGGGGGAGGAGTAGGTACAGGAATTAGCCCATTTATTCCGGTCAAGTTCTGATTTGTTACTTTTATGTTCCCTTGTGTTTCATCTCATGCTGAAATTATTATTTTCTCTCCTCCCTGCTGTTTTGTCAATCCTGAATTCATTTACGTTTATTTAGCAGACAAAGTAAGGAAAGTATGGGTTCAGAGGGCAGGTGGACTCACTGTCCGGCATTCCCGAACCGGAAAGGGATAAGGGACTCGCTCGGTAGCCCAGCAGCACGACTCGCTGTCCGGCATTCCCGAACCGGAAAGGGATAAGGGACTCGCTCGGTAGCCCAGCAGCACGACTCGCTGTCCGGCATTCCCGAACCGGAAAGGGATAAGAGACTCGCTCGGTTGTGTTATTATTGTTCCTTCAGTAGTTTACAGAATTAACAGATATAGTAACAAATATAGTTTGTCACATGGCTCTGTTCGCACTCCTTCCTAAAGCAAGTCTTAGAAATAAGTACATATAACAAATTAATACATTAATAATCTACCCGTGCAACTAGATATATGTGAATGCGTGCACAAGAGCAGGGGAGTAGATCAGTCGCATTTATAGATCCCAGTTGTGTCTCACATAACGAGGCAGCAATCCTTTGGGTTGCATATCGCATTGCTGAAATGTGACACAGACACAACTAAGTATGCAGTTTTTTGTTTGGAGGTGAACCTGTCAAGACAAGCTTGATAGTTCTGCATCCTTTTAAAGAAAGTTGCGTATATAAACTTTTAGCTACTAAGTAACTTTATTCATAATATTTTAATAACCATTATTTTATATTAGAAATCGCCATTTTTCTACAAACCTGTTACAGTCTTTTAAATAAATATTTGACAGCACTTACTAAATAAACAGGCCTCTATCACTTATTCCTCATAATGTGGTCTGACCTATACCACAAAAAAACAACAAAAAATGCTATAAGTGAGAGCAGAAGTAAGGTATAAATCTAAGTTTCAAACTACTAGAATTCCGCATGAAAATATATTCTCGGTAGTACTGGTATGGAGGAAATTACGGCACTTAGTTATCTAATTAAAATATCTAATTAAGTCTCATTTTTTTTCTTTGAAGTACTTAAAAAGAGAAACTTAGATAAATAACTATTCTATCCAATCTTTATTCACTGCAAATGTCGTTTTTGAACCTAAATCACAAGCATGAATGTCACGCCATATGATAGCCTATAATCAATTCACATCAATTTTCATATGCTGAATTTCTTTCAGGCTAATGTAATTATCGATCTTGGCTGACTACCAGCACAACCACAAAACGTTCTCATTCCTGCCCAATTCAGCGCCAACAAACAAAACTTCTCATTAAACATCACATGTTAAAATTCGCTTGTACCGACACTATTATCCAATTATGTATACACTGTAAACTTTAAGAAATTGTTGGTATGCGGTAATGGTCTCGTGTAGTTGAACGGAACTCACCAGGAGGATAGGGGACTTTGTCTCACGGGAGATGGATTGAAGACACGGGACTCATTTATCCACTTCGGTGGTATTTTTAATAACGTTGCTTTTGTGGAGGCTACAACTAGGCCGCTACGTCCCCCCAAAGTAACAACAACTAACTCAATTATGTTCCCCGCGTTACTTGCGAGGGTTTTCCATATTAATTAAACTATATATAACATGATGATTTCTGTTCTTACAACACCAAAGCTTAAACTATGAAAACACGCGTTGTACCGCTGGGAATTCCAGAAAATGTGCGAATAGCGTTTCAAAAACAGTGATAGAAATTGTTTTGAATAACAGCACCATCACACATAACTCTCTTATGTTACATAACGAAGTTAATTAAGCAGGTCATCAATAATGCTCACTCTTACACTAGAGGTACTGTAGGCCTATGGATATCTATGCAATATGCACCCGTGTTGATAAGCAGTGCAATAACACCATCCATGTATGCTATAGGAGTAGATGCCCAGTATACTCAATGACAGAATTACTGGCAACAACAATGAAATTATACCTTACTTGTAGCAACAGCTACAAAGGCGCTGATTGCACACATAACCCCCCCACGCCAGCAATCACATGGCTGCGAACGGTCGCTTTAACAGGAGGGCGTCCCCTCACTGCTTCACTAACCCCCCCTTGCAGCACGGTGCAACCTAACATGCCGCGCCGCCGTCACCTCTTCCGCGACTCCCATTCGCCCAAGCAGCTGTCAATCACAACGTCTCGCCCGCCTCTCGGACCCGGTATCGCCCCGCGTATCGAGTCGTTCAACTCAAGCGGAGCGCCTGCCTTCTTAAGTATGTCGGAGTTTTGTTACCCTATCTTCTCGCCGTCTTTTTGCTTAAACTGCAAGTATGAACAGATGGAGTGCGCGGAAAGCCGCTTTAGGTTTCACTTTGAGGGGTTTATTGACGCTCAACCAAGTGCGGGCTAATCGGCTAATATGCTAACCCCACTCCGCAGTTCGGACCCGTCACTCCTGCAGAATTACCCAGATCACTTACAAAGCCCTGACTTTAACACTTTAAACCTTCGCGATCATATTCACTTTAATGCGTCCGCAGACCGGACCCACTTTACTTTTTTTTAGATTTTTTTCAGATCGCTTACTGAGCCGACAGTTCTAATGTCTCTGCGTAAGGACGTCGCCCTACTTTAAAATATAACTTTTTTGCTTATGACAGTTCTTATATTTGTAATATTTTATTTAGTGGTATCCTATTTCTTTCTGAGTTGTGTCAGTACTTTAAAACACGTTAAAAAGCACGAATCTGACACAATGAGATGGGTTAGGGTCGGCAAACCCTAACTCTCCTATTTAGAGGAATACAGTACTCCCTGACATGCGTCATTAATGTTTACATCCCTATGAGTCTGAGCAAAATCATATGTAGGTAATATTTACGGTATCAGGCTGAAACCTGCAATCTTCTGCAAGTGGGACGGGCATTTGACCGTCCTGGATATGGGCTAAATAAGGCAGATCCGGACACTGAATTATGTATTATGCATGCGCGGTGCAATTGCTTATATTTAAAGAACAAGTGAGCTGGTATGCCCTAGGCAGTTCTTTTTTACAAATATATAAGGTACAGTATACCTTTACACATTTCCGCTCATGGTTATTCAGCTACTGAGTCCAGTGCTGGTAGGCCATCGTTAACAGAGTGGTTTCCATTCCATGAACCAGTGATTCCATGATCAGTCACATGGATTGGTCTGGACTTGTGTTTTCTGGTTTTATGGTTGAGTGTCCCAGATAGTGACTTTTAGAGCTTAGGTTGTTATAGAGCTGGGTTATTATGTACAGTACTGCTCAACTGTGAGCAGTATTCAGTATTAGATTAAATCCTGTGAGGTGCATGCAGTTGGAACGAGCATCCAAAATGGTGTGATTTAGCAAATATATCTAGTTATAAATCTGTTTCCAGTGTGGCCTGCTGCTTAAGTCTGTTAGGTGTCCCGTTTCACGTTCGGAGGGGGGTCATACTGGCGCTGACCTTTAAGTGTTGACAGCACAGGCTGTCAGCTTATAGCCTCCTTTGGTAACGGTGTGCTGTATATGGCCAGAAAATCTGCAGAGATGCCTTGTGAGTATTTTCTTTAATTTGTTGGTGGGACCTTGAATTAAATCAGTACGGTAATGGTGTGGGTCGAAACTTAATACCAAAAGTAATTTTAAAGGTTAATAAAAAAAAAAAAAGTAAGAGAGCAGGGCGGATGCAGATGTTTGCGCATAATGTCCTTAAATGGTTTCTGACTTTTCCGATGTTTAGCTAGACTGCGCTGAGGGTAGCTCAATTGCAGCTCCTGCAAAGTTCTGACAGTATAGGCATCTGCCTTCGATGGCATGTTGCTCTGTGATCCTGCACGGGCTTCAGACGTTGTGGAGAAGTCCTATATTTTGCATTCAGTGATTTTCGAGTATGCATCCCCGGTGATTATAGTCAACATTTCCGCTTTAGCCGTCTTCCGGTACCTTCTTCCAGTTGAGGTTTCACAAATGGCCCACATCCTGATTTGCACCAGCTGGGTTTAGTCACCCGTCACATTTCATCACATTAGTGCAGATACTCAGTCCTGCCACTGTTGTGTGCTGGGCAGCTAACAAGCAGCATGGCTTGGATGCCAGTGTTTATTTGTGCATGTGTGTGCTTAATTCCAAATGTGCATGTTCCCCTGATTCAGCACACTGACGCCTGCCCCACCCCCCCAGGCAGGGACATGGCCACTGTGACAGTCGGGGAGAACCAGCTTCAAAGGATTATCAGAGATCTGCAGGGTAAACCGTGTGGATGTGTGTGTGTGTGTGTGTGTAAGAGGCAAACAAAAAGTATTTCCTGCAGAGGCAGACTGTGTGTTTCCTCTTTGTGTGCTTTACGTGTTTGTGTGTGTGTACGTTTGCTAGAGTGGTGTTTCCTGGGGTGTTTCCTGTTTGATAAAGACCCCCGCAGCATTTGCATTTTTTTTTTTTTGTTGCCACTGTTGACCTGACGAACATGCATGAGGATGTCAGTTCGCCGCGTGACGGCAGAACGCGGTTCTTCTTAGGTAGTCGAGTTGTAGCTTTAGTTAACCTTATGAATGGTTTCTCTGTCCCTGCGAGCAAATGAAACTCGGAGATGGTGCACTTCATGGTGCCTTGCGGTCAGTCTGGCGGCTCATCCTCTCCATGCACTCTGTCCCTCTTCTGCCCCTCACCAAGATGCTGTAATAGAGCTAAAGCGGGAACACACGGAGCTCGGAGAACCAATCACCGATGACAGCGTGAGCCTCCACAAGTTCTCCTATAAGTTGGAGTACCTGCTGCAGGTGGGTCCTGCTGCTCCGCCATAAACGTTACACAAAAACTCCCATCCTGCATATCTGGACCAGAGCCTGCGTAGCAGGTCTCTTGCACCCCAATGGACGAGACCCCTGAAATGAATCTACCTTTTTAATGGCTTTCCGAAAAACTTGCTAACGATAATCAGGTTTTGGATTTTGAGTAAAAGGTACGGCCGTAACACACTGATCAACAATATCGCGCTAATTGCTAATGTAGAATAAAATGGGCTGCAAGTCAATAAAATTACATTATTTATTGTCACATGTATCAAAAAAAGCTAACTGCTGAGTGTGACCCCTATCTTGGCCATTTGAATCTTAAAAAAAATAATAAAGTTTTGTGTGATGTGTTCAGTTTGACCAGAAAGAGAAGAAAACTTTGCTGGGCGCAAGGAAAGATTACTGGGATTATTTCAGTGACTGCCTTGGCAAGATTAAGGGAGCCAGTGATGGGATCCGCTATGTGAAGTCCATCCCTGAGGTAGGCAAAGCGGCGGTATGTTTCTCACCTGTGTGTATCTGTCCATTCCGAGGAGGCAGCCCGGGTTGGGGCGCCCTGGCCGCTTGTATTGGTGAGCTTTTGTTTGTTTCTGGCATACTTGAGCTCTTCGGGAGGTAAATTCTGTGAGCTGTGTGTCACGGAGATTAGCTCAGCTTTCGTTACCTATTGGGTCACGAAAATGGACCCAGGTCTCGTGAAGGAACTTGTCGTCCTGAAGGGTCAGAGTGTGTGTGTATGTGTGTGTGTGTGTGTATAAATATCTTTTTTTGCCTATGTATATAAGCACAAATCTCAGTGCTGCACATATGCTCTATGTTCCAAAGATCTTCAGCAGGTATTAAATTTTTTTGACAGGCTCCGCCTACGGCTGATATATTTGTCCTTTTTTCCCCCCAAACCACACACACAAAAAGGTGTTATAGATATGCGTTGTCATCTATTCTGATTCTAATCATTTTAGGTGCTGCTTTGCCATCATGTTTTGTTTTAACACTACTAGCAGCTAGATATTTCTCCGTGGTTCTTCCAAGTATGTATACATTTACTTAGCATTTCTCCTATTGTAAACTTTTACCAAACAGTCCATTGCATTCATTATGCGGTGACCTGTCTGTTTCACACATTTCGACTATTTAATTTTGTTGCCGTCGTAAAACGTGTACAGGCATATGAGGTGTTCACGTTATTTTTATTTTTTTCTGAAGGTTGCATAGCTCAACCCCCTCACCTACAGCTCTGTTTTTTTTCCTCGCCCTCCCCTGTAAACCCCCCCCCCCCCCCGCAACTCCTTTGCGCCCCACCAGAGGGATGCGGCCC
>JAODKE010000088.1:6316841-6332183 GCA_026779605.1 Mormyrus hasselquistii
CCCATTTAATACTGTTAAATGTTACAAATAGTGATGTCCCATTTAATACTGTTAAATGTTACAAATAGTGATGTCCCATTTAATACTGTTAAATGTTACAAATAGTGATGTCCCCAGCCGATATCAAAGGTCGGAATCCGGCCCGATCCAGGCATTTTTAACTTGATCAGTATTAGCTACCACAGCCCGATCCAAACCCCCATCTAATCAACTTTCCACATCCACCTAATTTGTGTCAGTTGTGCAGATTGTAAGGTTCTGTTAGATGCTGCAGTAAGCCTGAGGCACATGGCTTGCAACTATCAACCGTCGAGATATCAGCCGTGTGGAAATTCTTTAATTTGGAAACTGAGTAGCCCGGTAGCTACCCTTAATGGTTGCAGTGGGCTCCATTCAAGTTGAGGTAGCAACAGAACGTCGTTTAATAGAACAAATCTAATTAGGCACTTGCAGAAACATCATAAGGAAGAATACTGCAAAATCACAATGCTCAGATAAAGCAGTACCAATGCCTACTGTTTGTGTATGTATATTTAAATATTTATTATTAAAAGATTGGATCCAGACCCATAATCAGTTGTTAAAAATATTGAATGGATCAGATCGGGGTACCAGAATGGGACATACCAACTTATAATCATTGAGGTACTGTGGTTTTTCTATTACTCCAGTGTTAACTGATCCCATTCCTGTCCTGTTTGTTTGTGCGAGCTCAGCCGGGCAGTCATGGCCAGTTCCATGAGAATTGAGTTGTTATTTTTGGGTCAGTTACAGCAGCAGTAACGTTGGGTTGGACTGTATATTGTTGTGTTGAATCCCTGTGGGGCTCTGCTGTAGTATCATTGAAGGAGGCACTTAAGGTGCTTTCCCACCTCAGGGACCTTTTTCAGGAACCATGAATTCTGTCATATTTCCAGCGCTGGCACTGGCTGATACATGAAAGTGACCAGGACGTACAAAAGTTCCTGTTTGACATGGCCCAAGAACTAGGTTCCTGAACTTCAGTGGGAAAGTGAATTTAAACTGCCCCAGTGTGAGAGACAGGAACTCTGAATAATAGTGTTAGCTAAATTAAATATAGGCAATTCCATTTGTCCGGTTTGTGTTGTTTAACCAGGGACCTGGTTGGCTTAGTGGGTCACATTGGTCTCTGTTACCTTTCACAGGCCCCTGAGTTCGTATGCAGTCCTGAGCCAGGCCCTAGCTTCATAAGTGACCTGAGTGGCCTGACACCCTGCAGTGCCGCAGAAGACCTGCAGGTGGAGCTGGACCGGTCTGAGCTGAGGCAGCAGGAGCTGTTGGAGCAAGTGGAACGGGCGAATGAGGAGGCAGCAGGTCTGCGTGCCCTAGTGAAGTCCCTGGAGGGCCAGCTGGAAGCCCGGCTCCGCAGTGCCAACCAAAAGAACGCTGAGCTCCTGGCTAGGCTTGATGCCGCACTAGTCGAAATGGGGCATCATGCTGTTGGCCATCTAGACTATGCCCAGAAAATCCATGTGCTTCTGGACAAACTCAAGGAAGCAGAGAAGGCAAAGTTTGAGGCGCTGCGTGAGGCAGATGGACTGGCTGAGGATTTGAGGCGGAATGAAGCATCGGGCTGTGATATGGAGGAGATGCACAGTACCATTGAAAAACTGGAGGGGGCACTAGAAGTTAAGGAGAAGGAGTCCCACGAGCTTCAAATGCAGCTGCTTGACTTGCAGAGCTCCCTAGAGGCAAGGGATCGGCAGGTAGAAGAGCTGAAAAGGAAGATGCAGGAGGAGAAGGGCAACCTTAATGTGCGACAGGGCAGTGATTGGAACGAGCTGGAGGGGCAACTCCATACACTCACGAAGCAACTGGGGGCCGAGAAAGAGGAGCTGTCTGTCAGCACCGAGATGGAGACGCAGAAGCAGAGTGCGAGCACTGGCCTGGTCGAAACGGAGGCTGACATGAAGCAGCAGGACAGGAAGGTGGATGATTTCAAGACGCGGTGTGCCAGTCTGATGGAGCTCAATGACAGGATGCTCCAGATCATAAGCAGGAATGAGGAAACCAAGAGGGAGCTGACGGAGGTCCAGGAGGCGCATATGGGGGGGCAGGCAGCTGACACCATGGTGCAGGGTGTGATACGGAGGCTGCAGCAGGATAACCGGGAGCTGAGGGAGAAGCAGGGCATCCTGACGGAGGCGCTGTCATCCACGCGGGAGGAGCTGCGTGCCATTGGCTGCCACATCACTGAGCTGGAGAGCAGCCTCACCACCTCCAGGAGGAGTGAAGCCAGCTTCCGGGAGCAGTTGAAGGGGGCTGGTCTCTTAGGGAGCAGGGATCAGCAGAGTGAGGAGGTGCAGGCTGGCCTGCAGAGTGTGGAGAGAGTCTCCTCCACACTGGCACTGCAGGCACAGCTGGAGCTGCGTGTGAAGGAGGTCTCCCGGCTGCAGGCCGAGGCAGTGGACCTGCGCTGCACGGTCCAGGACCTGGCAAAGGAGAAGCTTAAGGTCCAGGCCCAGCTGGAAGTGGCAGAGGCCTCCTGCGAGGAGCTGAAGTCCCTGACGGACCAGCTAAAGTCCCAGGTGGAGGAGCTGAACCGGCGGCATGTGCAGGAGATCCTGCTGCACCAACAGAGGGAGGAGATGCTGGAGACTGAGGAGGAGGCCCACAGCCAGGAGAGCGCCTCCTGCAGGGAGGAGCTCGATGTGGTAAAGCAGCGCCTTGAGCGGCTAGACCTGGAGCACACAGAGACCAAGGGGTACCTGGAGAGGGCCACCACAGAGACGGCTGAGCTGCGCACCCGTGTAGGTGGCCTGACGTCCGAGAAGGAGGAGGCTTACGGCCGGCTGCAGGTACTGGAGCAGGAGAACACCAGCCTGCAGAAGCGACTGCAGCAGGCAGAGGCTCTCTCAGCCACCGTGCTGCAGCTTCAGGAGAGGCTGAAGCAGGCTGAGGTCCGAGCCAGGGAGGAGGTGGACACTGTCAGGTTCCAGATGAGCGGTGAGGCCTTGACCCTCCAGAACCAGCTCCAGGTAGCAGAATCTGTCACCTGTACTAAGAATGAGATTAAATTGGCATAGTGTAGACGCGTTACTGGGGGAGACTGCTGAAATCGCCGCAAGTTTTACTGTGTAAGTGTGGCAGCAGAAATGAATTGCATAACTTTTAAGAAACATAGACAGAAGGCGGTGGATGTGTCCCTTGTAACCCCGTTACGCTGATGTTGACATTCGTCTGCGAAGAGGCCTCAGCCTTTACGCGCGCATGCTGACTGATGCCTCGCCTCGCCTCCCTGCAGCGTGCCAGCGAAGAGCTGGAGAGTGTCAGGCAGCGGCATGCAGTGGAGTCGGAGAAGACGCGTGGGCTGGAGGCCAGGCTATCCCAGCTGGAGGTCCGTCCCGTCCTCAGGGACACTTGAGTCCAGGCGGCAACTTGAGACCATGCTATGGCATTGGGGCAGTGCTTTTTGGCACGCAGTTTAGCAGACAAGCCTGTTAGTGCCCTAGCGTGAGAGACAGGAACTCCGAATAATAGTGTTGACCGAAAACTAAATGAAATACAAGCAAAGGGGGAAGGAGAGGTTCTGTTGCTTAAAGATTCCTGCGTTTCAGCTGAACACTGCTGTGATTTTTAAACAATGTTTTACTCTTGTGTTAAAGGATGAAACTGGCAGACACTCGCAGCTGCTGGAGGAGAGAAACGTCCTTGTAGAGAAGTCGGAGTCTGTGATTCGGCAGGAGGGTGCAGAGATAGTCAGGCTGACTGAGAGTCTGACAAGGTCTTACGTTGCTTTATGTTATTCTGGAGGAGCAGCTCCAATGATTAAAGGAATCCATAAACAATTTGCAGATTTAATGCAGTATTTAATGTTATTGTTAAAAAACTATTATTAGTATTAGTGTTATCAGTATTTAATTTGCCTGATTTAGCAAAATTGATAGTTTGAACCAAACTGCTTTTGATGTGCATTACTGAAGACTAAATGATATCTCCATGCCACTTAATTGTTATCACCCTTAACCAGCAGGTGGCGCTCATACACTTAGCAGGTGCCACCGTTTGTCTCCCCGCCAGGGCCGAGGAGGAGCTGTCCGCCACGCAGGCTGCCTGCCGCGATCTGAGGGAGCAGATGGACCTCGCGGCTGCCGACAGGCGCAGCTGTGACATGAAGACCGCGGCCGAGATAGACGACCTTTACCGGACCAAGAAGAATCTGGAGGAGAGGCTCATCGAGCTAATCCGGTACATCGCGCTCCCGTGCTCATGTTGTGCTGCCGTTTTTCCCACTTCACATTTGCCAGTTTTAGGCACGCATGACGGTTAACCGTGCATGTTGTCTCTAACCCAGGGACAAAGATGCCCTGTGGCAGAAGTCTGACGCCTTGGAGTTCCAGCAGAAACTGCGCTCTAAGGAGCTCAGTGACCGGGACGGTACCCACTGCCTGGGCTGCCAGGGCCAGTTTAGCTGGTGGCTCCGGCGCCACCCCTGCAGGTGGGTGCCAGTCAGTGGTGTCCCCATAACAACACTCTTCCACCAAAGAAGGCAGGGCTAAACAAGTAAGCCATAAGAGATGTGCAGTCCCTCCAATCCGGACCTCGCCAGTAATTTGCCTTGTGGGCTGTTTGTCCCAGGCTGTGCGCCCGTCCCTTTTGCTACTACTGCAGCAACAGCGCCACCAGGATGCTGCCCGGCGGAAAGCGAGAACGCTGCTGCCGCGACTGCGGGGCCGTGCCAGACCGGACTTCGGATCCTGACGTCAGCAGCCCTCCCAACACCCCCAACAGCCACTCCTCTCCCTACGGGCCAACACCCAGTGGCACAGGTGAACCAGTTTGGAAACCGTTTGTGTATCTGGATGTACTGACGTCTGTACTGCGTTGTAAGACTGTTCCTTTGATGCTGGCCAGCAACGCGGTCGTCTAAGGTGGATGATGGCGTGTTTGACATCATCTCAGAAGAGGAGGTGAATGACATCCATGGCAGCGATTCCTTCTCTCAGATGATAGGGGGCTCTCCTGAGAGGACACCTGGCACATATCAGCCAAGAGCTCTGGACCTGTGAGTCCCCTCATGTCATGGCGCACACAAGCGTGTATCTACGCTACCACACGGGCACTGTGATGCCAGACCTCTGATATGTCTGCTACAGAACCCAGGCCACCTGCAATCAACACTGATCACATGCGCAAATAAAAATGACGTACATCTGTAGGTGTATTGGTTACAGCGTTCTTATTAAATGATTATCTAATATGATATGAATGAGCTGCTTTGTCATACCGCTTTATCAGTTTTTTGAGAATGATTAACAGTGACATTGAGTCGAATACCATGTACTCTCCTGTCCGTAAGGCAACGGTGATGTTTCCAGAATCCGCTGTCGTTGCTTGGTTAATTTCTGCTGACGGCATGCTTGGGTGTCAGACATCCCTTTCGCGACTGTGTGTCTCTGGGGTCCAGTTTGTTAAGGGACGTCTGTGGGCCACACTGGTTTTGTTCCAGCTGAGCTTTTTAATTAATTAGGCTTCATTGAGAATTAATCTCCCATGGGAGAACTTCTCACGAATACTTCCTGTCTGCTAAAAGCTCAACGAAACATCAGGCTTATTTGGTCCTGCAGGAATCATTCATCCAAATGGGTAGGGGGCACTGCAATTTTCTGAGTGACTGCATTTTGGTGGTGTTGATTTCAGAAGTAATAGTGTGGGAGACATGACCCTTGACGATACTGACGAGTTGACACCTGTTGTCCAGGATGCTGAAATATACCTGTTAAAGTCTGGAGAACTCACGTGAGTTTATTTTCCTGTTGTATTTTTGATGCTATATGTCATAGCTGCCTAGTTATATCATATTTTTGTGCTATCCAGGTGACTAGCTGCCTCCATTCATTAGTCTTCAGTCAATTATATTGATAAAATTATATTTCTGTACTTATTTCGGTTTTGACCAAATTTCAGATATTTCTGGAACCAGTACATCACTGACCCAATGAGTTGACGCGTTCCATAAAAGTTTAGCTGAGTTGACCCATGCTTGTTTGAAACCTTGAGGTCTTCTTTCACATGGCTGTGTGTACAGTATTCTGTGGCCACAAACTTGATGGGAACAGAGATCCAAATCAGTAGTGGCCGCAAAGAAATGTGCATTCGTGACTGCCTCTAATCCGAGCCCTTCCCCCAGGCTCCTGGTCCCCCTCAGCTTGGAGGACGTGGCATGTTTTGGCGAGTCCTCCCGGGAGCTCTTCATTAGGTCCAGCTGCTACAGCTCCATCGCTATCATGGCACCTGAGGCTGGTCCTACCATTGCTTGGGTCTTCTCCTCCGAGCCCAAGAGCATCTCCTTCAGCGTGGTGCACAGACCAGCTGCTGACTCCCCCCTTGAGCAGTCCAAGGTGAAGAAGCTGCCTGATGTAATAGCCAGTAATGACGGTCAAATGAAGCTTCATGAGCTGTTTGTTGTATTTTTGACCCCACAACATTGTGCTTCTGGTTTGCTTTGGTGCATGCTTTTTCTGGAAAGAGAGCACCATCTAGTGGAGTTAGAAAATACAGCAAATGGTTCATAAAGCTCCATTTGGCCATCACATTTGGCCAGTACTGTCACAGTACTCACAGATACTGGGATAACCTTTGTCTCATCATGTTTTAAGGTTCTGATCCCACTGACACGCTGTAACTCGCATAAGGAAACCATGCACGGACAGCTGAAAGTCAGGAACCCAGGAATTTACACATTCATTTTTGACAATTCTTTTTCTAGGTATGTAGATGCTTTTATGACATTGTTTTGCACAGTATCATGCTTTGCGTTTATGATATTTTTCTTTTCTTTGTTTTTGGCAGGTTCATCTCAAAAAAGGTCCTATATCACTTGATTGTTGAAAAGCCCGTAATACACAATGGGAGTGAGTCTTCCTAATCACAGCCTGATACCTCCTGCTTCTTATTTATTGAACCTTGTACGTGTGCCAAGAGGCTGCTAGTGTTTTATTCTTAGCTCCCCCCCCCCCCCAAAAAAAAAAAAAAAAAAAACAATTCCCCAAAAATTGTGTCAAGCAATTGCGAGAGACAATAAGAACATAACAAATAAAATGTTCGCATGGCATTAACATACTAGTTCAGTGCTTACAAGAGTGTCAGGAGAATAGTGACATATGGCTTTAATAGGTAAAATGCGACATTGTTAGAGTTTCATTATCATAAATCTAGCCCTGAAGGTAAGGAACACTATGTCTTTGATAACTGTGACTTTGAACCATATTGTGATATGTCAGCAGATATTCAACAAATATCAACAGTCGTCCTATGTGGCTTTGAAAAAAGGATGTCAACGAAAGATGCTTTTACTTTTGATTTAAACTCTGTTGCTGATTCAGCTCTCTCTCACAAACTGAAACAAGGTATCGATGTTGAGAAAACACGAGTAGCTTGTGTTAAAATGCCACTAAGATATGCAGCTGTGATTTTAAGAAAGCATTGCTGTGCTTACAGAGAAATAGATTTAAATGTCATGTTGATGTTTGCTATAAGCCTATACAGAACGCAAAGTCAGCAGAGGAAGTGATCTGCTTATTTTTCCAAAGAACTACATTTAGTTTTGTTTTCTTCAAAGTGAAGCATCGGACACTAAAAAGCTGATTAGTGTTTACTAATGACACGTGTCTTTATCAGTAACCTCACCTGATTATTCCTGCTGAACGCTGCTTTGAAGAGATGATCATGCAGTTTTATATTTCATAAGGCAAATGCACTTTTTCATAGAATGAAGGATATTTTTAACCTAAATAATAAAGATTAAAATCTCTCGTCTGATGGGAGAATTTCGAAAAGGCATTTAAGGCAAGGTTAAGATGAGTCACAGCCAGTCGCAGTCATGGGAGAGTCATGCCCTCTGTAGGCCAGTACACGGATGTTTCGGTGAGATATACAGGTCGTTCATCTGGGTAATTTCCGTGGACGTAGTAGCTGTTAAGATCACGGAGCGCGCCGTGACAGAAATGCGGCACTTCAAGGTGACAGCCTCTCGGAGATGAGAGGAATGTTTGTATCCGGAGGAAGCGTGACCAGTTTTGTTGGTACTTTCGAACATGTATATTTGGTGCTGAAATAAAATGTCAAAATGCGGTTTAGTTTGCCATGGTGTGTGTGTTCCTTTGTGTGTCACTGTTCAGGAACATGTTTACCTGTTAGCTGGTGGGTGAGTATCCAACAGATCGCTCTCAAAAGCCCTGAAAGCACAAGTGAACAGCAGCTGTTTAGGGAGAGTGATTCATTTTAAAGAGGAAATAGCTTAATTACCAAGTACTGAGTCAGTGGTTGTGTCTGGATTCAGGAGCTTCATCCTTTGAAAGCTTCTGTTTCTGAAAGTGTAGCCTTTGTTGGCTACTTACTTTGGAGTTCGAACAGAAAGTGTCGAGGAATGGAACGGTCGGGCCTATGGATAATTTCTATTTGCAGCACCTGCAAATCCTACCCTCACCCTTGAGTCACAAAGCACTGTTCCTAGCTCCTACTGCTTAGCTGGGACCCACTCAATTTACCTCCGCGCGGTGAATCTCGGGATATGTTGGGCTGCAAATGATTCATCAGGTGAATTCTTCGCAGCTCGGCAAAATGAAAAATCTATGGACTGCGCGTGAAGGGGTGTTTGAAATGGGGCAGCCTTGTCGCACTGCTGTGACTCATTCAGTCTTGGAATGTAACCTTAGAAGGGTGCAGTGCCTAAATTCGGACACGGCCAGTGAGCAAAAATAAACTGCAAAGACTTCTCTCCTGATAAATTATGGGTAACCTGTAATGAAATTAAGAAGCGTGGAAGGAAAATGCAATCCTTACACATGGCAGGCAGCTGATGCCCTGAGGTAATAGACCAGTTAGGGTGCAATACCTTCCTACCCATGGATTGTACCCAGAACCCCTCCCAGGCCCTTGATGACACCCTGGTGATCTGGTTAATAAGACTCAGCAGGCCTTTACACTAACAATGGTCAGCCGGAGAAGTGGTTTGACAAACCCTTGCCACCGAACATTCTAAATGACAACTGGAGTAGCAGTGAATGTAGCAGGGAATTACTGCTTAAAGGCAGAGGTGGCAATTTCAGGTGCAGAAAGTAAAAATCCAGACCATGATTTACTTTCAACCAATCAGTTGCGCATAGAGAGTCTCAGTCCTAGAACACTCAACTGGTTGGCTGAAAGTAAATCATGGTCTGGATTTTATTTTCACTTTCTGCACCTGAAATTGCCACCTCTGGTTGGAGGAAAAGGGGACAGACTTTTGGTTCTGTGGCTGTATTTCCTGTTTAGTCAGTTCTACTACCGTTTTTTTTTTTTTATTAAAAAAAAACACCTTAAAGTGACCCTGTTTCTTGTTGAGTTCTTACTGAATGGAGCCTCTGTATTGGTATAAATTCTGCTGTCCTTGTTCTTTGTCCTATCTACTCCCTGTGCCCTGTAAGTTGCATCCCAAGTAATATTCAGGCTCACAAAGGAAATGAATTCAAAACTCCATAATTGTATTCGTGAATGTGTTTACCATTTGAAGACAAAGTACCTACAGCTTTACCAAGGTGACTTAGTAGTGATTAGTACTTCGTGTAGACTTGGGAGCGTATTGCTCACGTTGGTTTCCTCGCTTTATTCTTAACGGTCCTTGCTATGTGGATTTATCTTTGGTGTAGATAATAATGTAGTTCCTCTGCGCAGATGCTCGGCTGCACGGGCCGCGGAGGAAGGGAGACGGTCGGCACAGTGTAAGGGAGCTGAGGATGCAGCCAAGACGGCTGCTAGCATGAAAGGAGGTCGGGGGCTGCCCGTTTGCGAAGGTTAATGAGCTCATTGAGAAGCGCGACGCATTCCCCCACAGGGGCTCTGCTTGCTCTGGCTGCAGCCCGGGACGTGTGAGTTGAATGATAATGCGACTGTAGCCTTGACACCCCCCTCAAAAGCACCCTTTGCCACCAAATCTAAACCTATATCTGTAACTTTTTGTCCCTCTTGATAATTAAACTGCCAGTCGACGCAAAACACCCCCCCCCCCCCCACAAATGCAATTATACTCTAATGCCTTGGAGGGACAGTAAGAGGAAATCAAGGTGAGCGTTTTTTAATGGTTTAACATGAGATCTCAGCTGAGCCCTGCTTGTTAAGATGCGTGGGAGTAACCTGCATAACTACAGTCAAACAGCTGTTATCTTAACAGGTTTCTCTACAGCTGGCTTAGGAGAAAAACCATATGATATTATTTTGCAGGATCAGGAACTGAAGGCTGTCTTCCCAAAGCATACATCTCTATAGAGCATCTATTTTGCTTTTTCTTGTAGACGTCACACGTTTCCAGTAGAGGGCAGTCACACATGTATAATCCGTGCATTTTTGCACGTCCGCTTCATAGCATAGGTTTCACAGAAAAACATCCAATTGATTGATCAGTCTATTGCCTTAACTTTTTAAATGAGATTCGAGGGAAAGGTCTTCACCTTTGTTAGGGGGAGCTGTTTTGTGGTTCTCAGTTGGTAGCATAACTTCATGGCTGGTGCGTTGAATCGGTCCTCTGCTGGCTATGTGCCATTTACATGATCTCTCATGATGTCACGCACGACTTTCCTTCAGGCACTCTAGTTTCCTCCTGTAGTGCAAAGACATGCATTCAGGCTAGCTGGTGTCTCTAAATTGCTTGTAGTATGTGATTACGTCTGTGAACGCACCCCCCCTTCCCCCTCCCCCCCAGCGGGTAGATGACGTGGTGATATTGTGTGAATAACCTTGTATCTTATATTAAAAAAATATTATTGTCAAAAGCTTAAAATACAGGATTGCCGTTTGCTTGCACGTTGGGGATATGTGTTTTTTTCTTATGCATATCTTTTTGTTTCACACCGGTGTTAATGTGATTTACTGGCTAACACTGCAATCGCATCCTCTAGTCACCGGTCCAGCCGAATTCAGCATGCAGGGCGTCGCGTCCAAAATGTTTGTGTCCCAGGACCTCTGACACGGAAAGCCTGGTGAACTACACCTGGCGAGCGATGACCTGCTGGGCCTGGCAGAGGCTGCGGCCAGGTCCCTGTGCTTTTCTCATTAACAGTACAAAGGGTGAGGAAACAATCACACAGTACTGTTCAAGGTGAATTACGTCTACAGCCTCTCCTGCAGCCTCCTCCTGCGCTTTTCTACGGGACTTAGGCTATGACCTGTTTTAATGCTTGGATTGTTAATGCAATTAACTATTTATAATAGACTAAAATGAATTACGCCGTCATTGAGCTTCCATAAGCTTTAAACTGTTACTTACTGCTGCCCCGTACAGGTGAGACACACAGGTGAGATGATGAGGATGACCTGCCTGTGTTTGCTGCGCATGCTGAACACCATGGCATCGTTTTCACTGATAACCTTTGTGCAGGAGCGGCTTCTGGGTCACCTCAGAAAAAATCAACAGGCTTGTAGACCATCAGTCTGCTTTAAGCCCCGCCACCCACCCACTCAATTAAAGCAACTGTACAGAAATTTGGACAAATTACAATTTTTACTATCTGCTACTATTAGTTCAATGCCCACGTGGCACTTGACTTCACCAGTCCACTGCAGTGTCTGGGTAATATGCGGATCATCTTTATAAGATTTTACTATTTCTTTAGAAATGTTCTCAACCTCCAGTTCACCTCTGACTACATTAAATGTAGCTTTATTTAGCCGGTATTAATTCGGAGCATAGTGGCTTGAGGTCTGGCATCCCGCCCGGCCCTCTGCTTCCTCTGGCGGCACAGGGATATCATGATCATTTTAGTTTAAGACAACGATCGATTAAGATTTGTGTATGACAGAAATGGTAATTGGAAAAGAAGCTTCGACTACTTTTTTCATTGCAGTGCCTCAAACAGCCGTTCTTAACTGTGTACAAAACAATTGCTGTGTGAGTGGTCGGTTTAAAGTATCTCAGAATCAGTTTAACTTTACAAAAACATTCTTATACCGTAGCATCAGTGTATTAATACCAAATAAATGTGAAAATCAATTGTAGTAACTCATTCTGAAGTTTTACTAAAATGACCTAAGTCAGCTATACACTTTACGTTTCTTGCTATCAATTCAGTGTAGAATGTAAAATTTATTCTGATATCTTACATTTTGTCAAATTCAATTTGCCTCTGAACCGCTTTCCTCCTTTATCATTACCAATTTTGATGACAGTGTTTTAAAGCTCTTCTTAATCATTTAGTAATTAATCCATGTAATTGTCTGGGCAAGTTAAGAGTGACAAGTTTAAAACATAATTTACCTCAGAATCAACTTATAGCTTCCACTTTCGATCCGTTTTCGCCAAGGTATTTATCACGAATTGTTGGTCTAAATGGTTCTGGTTCTGACAGATGTGCACTGAGGTGTCTGATAAACGCCGTGGGTGTGTCACTTAAATCAGATGTTTTAAGGTGAAGGAAACACCATACCCAGTAGCAGAGCAAATCAGTCCTGTAGTCAGAGAAGGCTGCCTTATACCTAAATAGGAGGACTTTGATGTCAGTGTTGAACGTAACAGGGAACTATAGGTAGGGGTTATGTGTTCAAACTAGATAATACAGCATTACAACAGTCAAAACTACTTGTATACAAAAGCATGTGTTGCATAAAAAGTTGTGCACCATCTAAAGAATAGTGAAATTGGTTGGTTCGAGCCCCTGATAGTGAAGCTCACCTAGTGGGTTTTTTAACACTTCACATGTAATATTAAGTGGGAAAGGAAAACATCAATGGTTTTCAATATGGTAGCTGTTTATAACGATTTTTTTGAAATCGTATTATATAAATGCCAGATATGTTTTAAAATAAATCTTGTGGTAAGTGGAATAAATTTACAAACGATATGATTTCAGACGAAACGTAAGTAGTGCTTTTTGTTTAAACTCATCGTCACGTGTAGCTCAGGAAACATACCGAATTGTCTGATTTCCTCTGAGTGCTTTAAATGAATAAATTAAGCATGATTTCAAACGCCGTGTGTTTCCTGTCAGGTGTCCTCTAATACTAAATATAAGTCTATATGTTTATCTGGGATCAGAAAAAGTAGAAATAATTACACCAATAGGAATATAGAGAAAAGAAGAGATGGTTCAGCAAGCTCAAATTGAAGCAAAAAAAGGCTAAAAGGAAAAGTGTAGCTGATATTTTAAGATTATGATCAAAATTAGATTTGCTCATCTGGCAATCCACTTCATTGGGTCAGAAAGTACTGCAGCTTAGACTGACACTGCGGCTGCCAAATTTTGTTACAGTTCATGCCATTTTGGTTCCTTGTCTCCAGGTTATTAAAGTTCCATCAACTCACTAATAAAATCTTGGCCTAAACCTTTATTGCCTTTTTCAGTTTTATTCCACCGCTGTCCCTGAATTCTGCATGATAAATATCCGGTCGAGGCAGAGGTATGCTTTCACGTAGTACTCATTGAACATCCTCATATAATGCCGGGATCTCTGGATCTGCATGGTTTGTGAGGTCTGTCAAAACGATTGATTTTTTTCAGTTTAATTATGCAGTTTTTTTTCCCCCCAAGACTATTCTCTTCCATTCATCATCAGCATCTTTTCATTATTCTTTAACAAAATGTGTGCGGGAAGCCATATTCCTATGTACAGTTAATTTTTAAAGAGAAGCAAGTCTGGATTAATGGAGGGCCGAGGCGTGAAATGGAATGAGCGATTCATCACTAGATTTGTCCCCTGTGTACCTAAATGGAGGTTGTTTAAGAGCCTCACTCCAGGGTACAACAGCACAAATGTCCCAGGTGAACTGTCCAATCCTGAGGTTAGGTCATTAACCACTGTGTGACACGCTTCTGTTGCCTGATGAGCTGGGTTTGCAAATGGACACTAAACATCCAGGCTGCACCTCGATAATTAAATGTTTTTTTGTTTTTATTTTTATTTTTAATAATTCTTTTTATGTGGTTTATTGTGCAAATCGTTCTTCTTCTCTGTTCCCCTGCAAAGCAAAAATGCATTTCATGCTGGGCTCGCTTGTCACATCACCACACACTGTTCGGAGGACAGGAAGGCAGCATTTTTCAGGGTTCATCCCATGAGACCTCAGTGAGAATGGCTCAATGCTGCCCCCTCCAGGATCAATGCTGTACTACACCCTTGGCTGTTCTGGTCGGACCAAACACTTTAACTTCATTTCAGTATTGACGCTCCCAAGCTTCACTGCAGATTTAGCACGGGTACGAATGATCTTGCTTGTGGAAATATTATTGAAATTGATTTTTGCTAATTCAAGGAATGGCCATTGGTCTTTACTGATGATTGGAAAGATTGATTGGAGGAGTGGGAATGAGATTAACTTGATTCAAGGAAATGGGATGAACCTTTACTCCTTATTGGTTGAATAGGAACGGCCTTCACTGTTTACTAGAGGGATTGGTATGACTCTTGTTTCTGATGATATTGGCAGTGCTCTACAGTATATTGTAACGAAAAGTAAATACAAAGTCTACCCGGGTCTCAGAGAGGCAGTAGAAGTGGCCTGGGACTCTGCAGTCTCTGCCCCGGCACAGGGGCCCATGTAGCATGTCGCCGTGAGCCGACAGCAGCCCTCCGCTCTACCACCGCCCCCTTGGGCCCGGCAGGTGCAATGAGACGCTCGTTTGTATTCACAGTCCCTCTCCGGCTTCACCCGTGCATCTGCATTTTCAATAGCCCCGTCGCGGTAATGAAATCAGCTTTGACCCCTCAAAGTATTTGTTCATGTCAAAGCTAGTTTATTACAATGGTCCCCTGGGTCTTTTTTTATGAGCTATGGTACAGTAACCTCGCACAGAAATGCTGCTTTTCACTCATTTGAGCTTCACACAAGAGTAGCCTCTGTAGAAACTACGCTGTATGTAAGAGAGGTTCCTTCCCGCATGGGTCGAATTTGAAGGATAACCATGTTCTGATTAGAAGAAAAACCTGATCTCTCACCCCATTAGCCTTGTGTGGCGTCTAAGATCAAGCTCCAGGTTTTAGCGGTACCTTCTCACATGTTTTTAAAATGCACGCTTGAAGGGTCTATATTTCCTGGCCCAGTATCGGGGTCCACTTACTCCCTTACTTCACCTCACCTGTGCATTTAGTTGTTTCCATGGCAATGCACAGCAAACCCGGAGCCTGACGGACAGCACGCCAATCGATACAGGCCAATCAGGGGAGGGGAAGGAGTGTTTTGAGCGAACTGACAAAGCGTCACACAGCTGGAGAGCATAGAGGGGAGCATGAGTATGCATCGCTGACCCCCCCCCCCCCCCCCCCCCCCGGGGGGGCCCTGTGCCCCCCCGGGGCCTGTCGGATTCTTTCCCCCCTGCCCGGTCGGGGGGGGGGCTGGGGGCACTGTGGCGGTGG
>JAODKE010000088.1:6353473-6377096 GCA_026779605.1 Mormyrus hasselquistii
ATATATATATATATATATATAGATATATATATATATATATATATACACACACACAAACACGCGGAGGGCTTTTACTATAATGGTGGATCTAAAGCATTCTTATGACCTGCTGGAACGGGCTGACGAAGTTTAAATATTTAATTGTTGCACCAAATTATCTATAGTATACGTATACAGAGGTCCTAGATTCGCATGCATGCAAGCAAACGATCACAATTATTTTAACTCTTTATATCTACCTCGGCGTCAGAGTTGGGTCCGGGTGGTTCTGGGCCCACTGAGATGTAACTCAGGCCCATTTAGCGTTTATAGAGAGTGACACAGCACGATAAAACGGCTACGTCTGACAGGTATGTGTGTGCGTGGTTAGATCAATCAGAGGAAATGCGCCATTGAGAGGCAAATAGTTTCCTGTCTCTTTGTACTTTTGGTCTTAGTTATGCCATGGGTCAAAACTGATCAAAAGAGATAGGTAGGCGTAAAGAAGTTCTTTCTTCAATGTGATTTTGTCGCCAAATGAATCGTTATGGGACTGGGCCATCTGATTTTTTTACCGTCCCACCCACCCATTTCTGGCTCCGATATTGCTCTTTAGTGAAACAGTTTATAAATATACACATTAACAATTAATAACAGATTAACAATGGCACCTAAATGCCTAAATATAAGATATTAACAATGCCTCCTAAATGTGTAAAGGGTTGATGAAATGTGCCATGGATGCTAATTTAAAGATTTTAATATTGTTACGTCTTAAAATGTACACAATGGTGCACAACAATAATAATAATGATAATGTTTTGTTTTTTACAGCTGAGATGCAGCAGTTGAGCTCAGACCTCTCTTACTTTCAGACACACTCACAACTGGCGATTAAATAACCTGTTTTTAAAGTGCAAACAGAGCATGATGGCTTTTCCTCTTATTCTTTTTGAGATGAAACTGCTTGCCGTATAAATGTAGTATCTCAATTAAAATAAGTAAATTAATGGGTAAGGCGTCGCTATGGGACGGTGTTAACATTCTGGCTAGTCATTCCATTGGCTTGCAGCTCCATCGGTAGCAGTAGGCGTGTAGGTACGGGCTGCTGAGCTCTCAATCGCCAAGTGGCATCATCTGGAAGGAGACGGGTCCATCACTTCGTGCTCTAAGTCAATTGATATTGGGCTGGGGCTAAGTTTACAAGCTTTACCAGAGATATACTCAAATATAAGGGCATATGCGGGAGCAGTGGAGTAAATTATGTGAGTTTTTTTCCGGCAGGGACGGAAACGCCGAGCGAGCGCTTCACATCCACCCGATCTGCGGACGGGCGGCTAAAGCCCCGTTTGAACGCCTTGGGCTCTGTGCAAACGGATTGAATTCCGGTGCAGGGAGATTACTGCCATTGCAACTCGTTTTTATAGAACCTCGCTGGTAAGCTTTCCTGAAATCGGTGCCTAATGTCACGGGGAGATTGCAGTTACACGCGGTATGCGTGCGCTGTGCAAGCGGCACGCGCTGTACCTTGATGGGCTTCGGGCTGGGAGCCGGGTGTGCGTTAGTGTCTTAACACACTGCAGCAGTGTGTCACACATAAAAGCTTGACTCGACATCTCAGGACTAGCCTGGTATGCGCTTTTAAGTACAAATGGGTTTTAAGTAGTGCATTTTATTGAATGGCGTTTGCTGCAGCTGATGCATGTATCGAACACGGTTGCAGCGCGTCTGTTTCAGTTCGTGCGCTTATTGCCTTTAGCAGCCTATGAAGTGTGAATCTGCGCTTTTAAAGACAGGTCGTGTGTCCTTTGACTATGGTCGGTGTAAAGACGATGCGACAGTGCCTGAAATGTCCCTTTGCCCTATAAACTAAACACAAGCAACCTATCCGATAAGAGTGTTAGTTTCAATGAACTTAATACCGAATTAATGTTAATAAAATACTCTCCATGAAATAATCGTAAAGTTCAGGTATTCCTCTATGATCTAATGCTTGAAAGTTAAATTAAACCGGTGTTTAAGATAATTCTGCGTATTATTTATTTAAAATTACATTATTCAACCAAATGACCAAATATAGATTTTCTGACACCACACCCCACTTACACTGGGGTTCCTCTGCTTATTACTTTTGTATGTTAGCATGACGTGACGTGTCTGATGTAATTTGACGTATAGCATCTGTTTAGAAGGCGTATCGTATGTAATATTTAAGAGTTGCTTTCAAATTAAACACGATTTATAATCGTTGTCCTTAAGTTTTTGCTTGACACCAGAATATTTTAATTGCGGTGTAAGAAAATATCACTATTTGCAGCTGGCACAGCACATTTTAAACGATTTAGATCTAAGATCTTAGTAGTTCTTAATTTTTTCCCAGCTGTTTCACGTTATTGCTCTTAATTCCCTATGCAAAAATGAAAGAGACGGCGAAAGCCGCTTTATAAATTATAAACATATCTCTTCTTCTGGCTTGGTAATATAAAATAAACACGGGAATCATATCAAATCGTTTTAAATTACTGACAGTTCAGCATTTCCACAGTACCAGTGATGATATCAGTGGCATCCGTGACCTTGGCACCTGTCACAGGAGTACTAGCGGCTGATGAAGGTCTTGCATGGAAATTCGCCGTTAATGTGTTTTTTTTGTTGTTTATTTTTTTCTGAGATGGAAAATAATAGATGGAGGCGTCGCTTTGAATTTCAAGCAATCGGACAAAAACTAATCCATCTTTTCTTATTCTACGTTGTATCCTTGCGTCCATGTCGACGTACGGAATCTCTTCCCGACTCCTCTGCTTCGACATAATGCTTGCCATCGGCGAACCGGTTATAGGCTACATCAGCTGGGTGACTATCGGCGGTGCCGCGATGCCGTACCTCTGCGTACACGGACATATGAATATAAATGTCAGGCGGCCTTCCCAAGGCTTCGCCAATACAGCTTTCTGTGGGAATTCAAGCGACCTTACAAATCAGATTCCATTGTGCTCAAAGGGGAAATTTATCTATCAAATAGGCAGCTGCAGCCTATAAACGGAGAGGCAAACCAAAGAAATGGGCTGTATGGAGACAGATGCTTATGGGGTTTTTAAGGACATGAACGGCATCATGTGTTATGCACACTTGTGTATGCATATTAAATATCTATATTGTGTTCGATGTTTTCACATTAATATGTACATGTTAATTAGTACTATAGTTCCCTGTTTCAGATCAATGCCCAGTATCCAAATGCAGGCTTATCAAGTGGGATGCTATGTTGAGAAAGGCTTCACTATTCTCATGACGTTATTTTCCAGGCTCTGTGATGCGGCAGTAGACCTGGTTCAGCATCCCCCAGATCTCTGCGGACCTGACCCAGGGGGGTGGAGGGGGGGGGCGGGCTCCCCGGATCAGCCTCCTGGAACAGACTTGGACCTCAAGGACGAACATGGCGGCCGGGATGAGACACTCGCTGCTGACCGTTGTGGTCACCCTCTCCCTGGTGAGTCGTCGCGCTTTCATTGCCGGTCAAGAAACAGACCATGCACCCCCCCCCCACCCTCCTCTGTTCCAGAAATCTTCCAAGGGATATAATTTTCTCCATGCAGCTCTTGGGGCGACTCTTCAAGCAGGGCGGTCATTTTAGCGAAGGGGTCATTTCCTTACTCCGTGTAATAGAGACATTATCACAAATACTATGTAAGACTCCCGTAGGACCTAGAATCTTCCAGGGTCTCAACAAATACAGTGCTTATCTGTTTAACAGCTTAATGGTCTCGGGTAAGTACATCAGAATAAGTATGACACACGCATAACCCTTTACTCGGCCAGTTGTAGGATTTGTGGATTGAAATAAAGCTACAGAAGTACAGAAGTATTAAAATATCTGATACATCTTGCCAGAGGCGGTAAGTTCAGTTCCAGAATGCACAAATCCAGACCAAGATTCTGCTTCAACCAACCAGTTGAAAATAAATAGGCATGGTGACAGAGTACTCAGCTGGTGGGGCTATAACAAAATCTTGGTCTGGATTGATATGTTTTGGACCTGAACATTCCACCTCTGCATGTTGCCTGTGAAGTGGCTAGTAATGGCTTGATGTTTATGGTTTTATATTGACACCTGAAAATTTAATTTAGGGTCCGTCTCCCTTTGCGTGAAAGTGAGTTTTTCAGTTTGAAAGACTCATACGGAGTTTTTCTCGCAGGGCCTCTGAGCTGTAAATAGCTGTGTGAGATCAATAATCAGCGAATTCCCATCGCATTTTCCCAGCGTGCCTCTGTATCCAGCACAGCGTACTCGACTAGCGCATTTTCACTCCTTTCTGGAGTTTGCTTTGTCGTCAGAGACTCTCTTTTCAGTCCTGGCTTTTCATCCCTTATCGCGCTGAATAGAGCCTGGCGTTTTGTTGCGGATTTCCAGCACATTTTAAATCTTGTTCCAACGAAACTAGACGCAGTCTTAGTTCATGATGACTCATCCTTTTTTTAAAAAAAAAAAAAAAAACTAGCTATACTTAGATGCAATATTTAACGGCATGTTATAAGCTAATGGGTCCGTGTTGTTGAAGGCCGCGGAGTGGACACAAAGCGTAGCCCCTTCCGTGAAACGGTGGGAGTTTGTTGTTATGGTGATTTGCTCGTGTTCGCTTAGGAATCTGTGATGCAGGCTCCCTGTAATATCGATTAAAACAGAAAAAAGAGAGGAGCATTCTCGCTAAAGGCTGAACTGGTGCGTTTGTTTTCCATCGCGAAAGGATTTAGATTGTTCTGGACATCTGACTTAACCTCGTCGGACTTGCTGGAGTTAGAATTTAAAGCTTTGCTTAGTTAAATCGCTCATCAGAAACTGGGACCCCTGTTTGAACCTTGTATCTGTAACTTACTTATCTCATTACGTCACTCACGGTAGCACAGAGGAGTACTATGTGGCTGTGAACGGTTCCCTAAAGTTACATATTCCTTCTGTGCTTGATATGGTGGTTGTTTAGTCAGACGCAGTACATGAATGGATGTTTATCCAGGTAAAAATGCATGTTTCTGGGTGAAATGAAATGATGCTTTATCACACCGTTTACAGTTCAGGTACGTTAACTCTGAGACACACAGCCCTAACGTGCTGGGGAGGGGGGGGTGCTTTTTTTCTGACATTGTGCAGACATCGTCCTATAGCAGTCTGTGCACAGGAAGGGGGTCCTGGGGGAGGGGCACAGAGATTGATTCTGAATGCACAGTGGAATGGACCGGAATCAAGGAGGAAATGCTGATTTCCTTGGAATGTAAATTTTCTACTTGCCCTCTCTAAGCTAATCTGCAGAAATCTTTGGAGTCGGTTGGCATAGGTCCTGACTCCTATTCACCAATCAGAGATCAGCACTGAAGTCAGCTGGCGTAGGTCCTAACTCCTGTTCACCAATCAGAGATTGCCACTGGAGTCAGTTGGCATAGGTCCTGGCTCCAGTATACCAATCAAGGATCAGCTCTGGAGTCAACTTACATGGGTTCTGACTCCTGTACACCAATCAGAAATCAGCGTTAGAGTCACCCGGCATATGTCCAGACACTTGTTCACCAATCAGAGATCAGCACTGTAATCAGCTGGCATTGGTCCTGACTCCTGTATACCAGTGAGCCAGCATCACTGGTGTCAACTGGAGTGGGTCCAAGTTGTTGCAACTAAACCGGGACACAGAGTTAAAGGCGATTGGCACATGCCCAGGTGGTCCGTGTTTTGCTGTCGCTGCTGAGTTCTGTGGTGAAACAGATATACATTTTAAATGTACCTGTGCTTGCCAGGCATAGGTGGGGTCGTGTCCTTTGGATGTTGCTGGGCAACCAATAGAAAAACTGAAGAACAGAGCCGAAAAAAAACGATGTGTGTGTGTGCGCGGTGTGCACCTGTGAAACTGCATCCCGCCTGTATACCGCTGCTGTTTCTACACACTGTAATGGTCATCGATTGACTCACAAATTAGGGTTTTGAGGAAAAGCTTACAAGGCATGAGTTACCTGGATGAAGACGCGTGACCGCACTCAGCCCAAAATAGAGAAAAATGTGGACTCGGCATGAACAAAAACAGTGACGGCGTCCTTCACCCTGAGAGTTGAGGGAGGATGACCCCGAGTCAGAGAGGCATCAGAGAGGAGTCACAGTCACGTTGTGTGCTGTCCGGTTCTACGCGTCAAGGCCCTAAGCCTGGACTGTGGCGGAGCGCACCACAGCTGGGGTGATGCAGCGGACGCAAACAAGGCAGACGGATGGTCAGCTTATCCTGTTAAGTGAGACCCATAGTGACTGTACTCTGCAATGCTAACCCCTCCCACCCAGAGGAGTCTGGTTGGAAAAGTAGGCGCACTGTAAATACATACTTCAACATATAAATATACAACCTCTTTATTATTATTCGTTTAGCTAATACTTATATCTAAATTGGCAAACATTTGTGGGAGAGCAGGGTCAGACAGACCCTGGAGCAATTGGGATTAAGGGCCTCGCTCAAGGGCCCGATGGGGAAATCACTCTGGCCACTACTGGACCTGAACCAGTATCCATTTGACCATAGGCACAGCGTGCCGACCCACAGAGCAGCGTTAAGTTAACGAGGCTGGCTGAGCAAATATAATCAGCGTGTTTCTAGGCAGAGTCCCCAGGTGAAGGAGAAAAGCGAGCCGACGGCAGAAATGGCCGCTCTCCGGCCGGCGTACATTCACTCGTCTCTGTCCCCTGCCAGCCAGCTCTCTCCAGGACCGCCTCTTCAGTCAGAGACATTCAGGCGCTCGCGAGGCACGTCGTTTACGCGGTAAGATGCTGGAAAAAAAGAGAGAGCGAGAGACAGGGTCACTGCAGAAATGCAGCAAGGAACAGAGTGACGCAATTCGAGTCCGACGGCCATCTGTCAAAATCAAATATTTACATCCAGCCAGTACACACATCACAATCACACAAACCGGCTGTTTACGGGGCGGAGAGATGATGGACAGAGTGGAGTTTATTTATTTTATTTTCAGTTTGAGTAACTTTTATGCAGAGAAATCTATCTGCACTGCAAAAATGTTACTTACAGTTGTAGTTGTCAGGTGATACAGTATTAGAATTAGGTGATCAGTGATCACTGTTAACACACCACAGTGCACAACAACAAAATGTGTCCTCTGCATTTAACCCATATGTGACTTTCGTGACATAGCAGGGGGCAGCTAATTCAGTGCCTGGGGAGCAGTGTTTGGGGGCGGTACCTTGCCGGTCAGGGATTCGAATCATAGAATTGCAAGTACTCTTCCCTAACCATTAGGTCACCACTGCCCCCTACGTGTGTGTGTGTGTGTGTGTGTGTGTGTTAGAGAGAGAGAGAGAGAGAGAGAGAGAGAGAGAGAGAGAGAGAGAGAGAGAGAGAGAGAGAGAGAGAGAGAGAGAGACAGACAGACAGAGAGAGAGAGAGAGAATTATGTTTATGTTACGTTGTGGGGACCAAATGTTCCCCACCTTGGCATCTCTACTGTAAGTGTCCCAATTTGGAGGGAGGAAGTGAGCGAGATACTGAGCCTGCAGAGGCAGGCTGCGGCTTCCTGATCTTTGTTCTAATTAAACTTCTGTCCGGAAACACACACTGACCTGTTCAAAGCATATTTCACATCTGCAAAATGCATGGTTGACATGAGACATGGCATTGGAGCCACAGATGTTAAGGTTTTAAATGCGTTTGCAAAGGTCAAGGTTTCAGATGTGACCAAGCATAAAGTGTAACTCATCTCTCTACTCGAAGTCGCTTTGGATAAAAGCTTTAGATGTACACCGACATTCTCTGATGCTTTCCTAGTGGTTTATTTTTTCTGAAATGCTTTCTGATAATCGTGTTGCAAATGTGATGTGCCTGCAACCCTGTCCGCTACTTTCTGTGACTGTGTCCCCTGCCCTGTGTATGCTGTCCTCTGTCCAGTGTCACTGGATCCCTGCTCTCTGTGACTGTGTCTCTCCCCTTGTGACTGTGTCCTTGCCAGGTGTATCCTGTTCCCTGCCCTGTGTATCCTGTCCCTTGGCCTATGTATCCTGTTCCCTGCCCTGTGTATCCTGTCCCTTGGCCTATGTATCCTGTCCCCTGCCCTGTGTAACTATGTCCCCTCGCTGTAGGGTTCTGTGGTACGTTCTGATCACTCTGACTGCGTAATTAAAAGGGAACATGAGAAGTGCTTGGAGAAGATGGCAAGAGAGGAGACTTCTGAAGACCTCAGGCTGGGTAGGACCTGCTCACCGTTCCTGTGTGTGTGTGTGTGTGTGTGTGTGTGTGTGTGTGTGTGTGTGTGTGTGTGTGTGTGTGGTCAAGATATACCTTACCAAATGTCCCCACAACGCGATAAATACCCTTTTTTTTATGGGGGACCAGTTTCACATATGCTATTCCGTGTCTCTCGATTTGCAGCAGAATTTGTGGGTAATTTCCATGTTTACTGGTGTCACAATCAGCAGCCACTCATTTTACCCCTGTTGCCATGTGAGCTTCCAAGCCACGTCACAAAGTGTACCTCGGCTTCCAGCTCGCTGCCTGTGTGCTCCCCGCACCGTCTGCGCCCCGCACCGCGTGCTGACACAGCCTGAAAATTTCCACAGCAGCATTTCCAGATAGAAACTCTCCTGCAAAAACCGATTTCTCCCTGCAGCCCTTTCACCAAGTGAGTTTAATTGTGAAAATGCAGACAGTCCCTAAGCTTTCACACGTGGCTGTGAAGCACCGTAACACCCACGATCGCTGCATCTCTGCCTTTTTCCTGTTCACGCACTGGGGTTCTGCAACCTGCCAAAATGAACACCCCCCCTCCCCCCAGTGAATGCTAACTACTGAGCTATGTCTGTACAGTAATCTGTAGTATAGTGTAGCACAGCATAGGAATTAAAGTATTAATTTTAGTATTCTGGTAATTATATTTGTTTCATGAAGGACAGCTGAAATGCTTTGGTAAGAAAGAGAAAATCAGGCTAAATTGGTGTTTAAACAAAGATATATACAGAGACACACAGAGACAGACAGACAGACACACATACACACACAGACAGACAGAGACAGACAGACACACAGAGACAGACAGACAGACACACATACACACAAAATGGTCCCCATAACATCAAAATAACAAGTTTTTTATCACATTGTGGGGAACATTTGGTCCCCACAATGTAATATATACATAATTCACACACACACACACACACACACAAACACACACAGCAATGTCCCCCGTCACGGCTCCCAGGCTCTCTGATTCGTGGGGGGGTCCCTTCAGACGGGGTCTTGTTTCATGCATACCACATTAATTGGGCCTCGCACTGTGACCTTGTGCCCGGGAGCCCCACCCCCCCCATCCTCCCCCAAGCCGAGCCCCTTGTGTTTTCACATTACTATCGTGGCATGGAATGTTCTGGTAAAAGTTCTTTAGGTGACATTCCACAGGCTGTGGTCAGCTGCTGGCATGTCTGCACATCCCAACTCCTGTTATGTACTTCGAAAAATCTGAGAAAATCTGCTTTTTAATATTTAAACTACATATGGGGGGGCTTCCACTTTTTAAACCCCCTCCCTCCGACATGTTACTGGTGCTTTTTCTTTCCTCTTTTTTTCCCTCGTGGGAAAGCTGAAGAAGTAGGAACATGAGGGAGTCACAGGCAAACAATGACAAAATGTCACGTGATTGTGTCACATGACCCTTTTGAGCGGGTCGGTAAAAGATCCGTTCGCCCTCTTCCACGTCTGTGAGCTCAACAGAGAGACCCCTGACTCTGCATCACGCACATTCTTGACCTTTCATCACAGGACTCTTTCTAATTATTATGTCACAGGATGTTTGTTTTTTCTTTCTTTAAAATTACCTCACCAAAGCACGAACCATCATGTCATGAAAATATTATCTGTACGCTCGGAAAAAATAATCGCTCCCAGATCAGGGCCCTGTACTACGAAGCTGGGTTACTACCTTATCGGGGTGACTTGTCGGATTTAAGTTAGTCTGGGCAAAATGTAAGTGCACGAATATTAAGTCCATTTAAACTGTGGTACCTTAAATCCGACAAGTTACCCTGATTAGCCAGTAACCCCGTTTCGCAGTACAGGCCACTGGAGTTCCCACCTGTGAACAACAATCGTTCGGAAAAAACGGAAAATAAATATCGGCGCTGTGCGGTGTTTTGAGGTGTGCTGTGTTTTGGGGTTTTGTGCATGACCTGGATGGACAGACAGGCCGGAGAGGTGAATCGTGGAAAGAACCGAAGGAAAAGAAGAAAGGGAGGATGGAAAAGGAGGATGGATAGAGAAAAATAATAGTGAGATGCCAAGAGAAATCTTATAATCATAGGAGTGATACGGATCTTATCTGGACTGACCTCCAGGTGGTGCTATGGCACCAGGGACAGCCCACCGACAGTCGCCGCTAATTGTATCCGCCAGCATTTTGCTCATCAGCAGCCAGCTTTGTGTTTTTTTTTTTTTTTTTAACTGTTGGAGATCAGTATTGGACTGGCAGACGGCCTGTAGGACAGTCAGGCCCACGGAGACCCATCCACCTCTCTGCTTGTGCGGCAGTTCTGGGCTTGACGCAAGACTTTGGCACCTTTTTCTTCTGTCGAGTCAGTGTATCCACTTAGTTGTGGCTATAATGCCGGTATTGGTTTGTGAATTACCCGCAAGACTTTATTAGCAGATTTTCTTGGCAAGGTTAGCTTGTTAGCCAGTGGCTAAAAGTTTTGCAGTTGCGCTTTTTTTTCCCCATTAACATGGCTTCTTTGGCACGATTGTGAATGTTGTGAATTTGTGCCACTTAGTCCCAGGGCTGCTTTGGTTCTCCTGCTTTATGTTCCCCTGAGCCCCAGATGAAAATTCCAGCTCCATATGGGGGAAATCCGAGGCCCATTTTTCCTCAAAAACTACAAGCTAGAAACCAGTGGAGCCAATCAGGACATTTTGTAAATATATTTATTTTTTATCTTCCTCATACACTGTGGTTTGAAGACCATTAATCTATAACCAGAAGGTTCCCTTCCCAGGAGGGTTGGTGTCGTTGACCCTTTGAGAATGGTGCTTAACCTTCTGTAATAAAAAAACATAACTTAGCACCGGTGTTACAGACACGTAATACCTTATAATTAAACGGCCTATGGTTGTCCGAGGAAGTGGGTTGTTCTTTTGTCGTCTAACAAAGAGTAACTTGGGGAAGGGACGCCGTCTGTTCAGCGGAGGTGACACACTGTACCTCCCAGGGTGTTTTCTGCCTGTTGATGCTGTTTTATTATTCTCAGTATTGCATAAATGTGGCCAAAACCAGGAGAGAGCAGCCTGAAATGTTCAGTGAGCATCTGTTGTCTATTGTCATTTTAGTATAAGCGCATAAGTAAACTTATGCTCAGGGAGAATACTGTGTGTTAACCTGTAGCGCCCCCTCCTGGTGGGGTGAGGAAATGTATATCTATGTTTGTTTTTTCAGGCTGTCCGTGGATGTGGGATAATCTGACGTGTTGGCAGTCCGCAGCGGTTGGAGAGGTCGTGGTGGTGAACTGTCCAGAGCTGTTTGAGTTCATGAGCCCTGATGACGGTGTGTCACTGGCTGTTTGCAACCATGTGGGCTGCGTTTACGTGAAATCCGAGTGACTGTGTGTGTGTTCACCTGCGTGTCTGTGCAGGGTCATCCACTCTTTTTCTTTCTTTCTCTGTAGGCCCGGGGTGCTTTTGAATGCATGTGCATCTCCGGCCTGCATGCATGTTCCATGTGTTCATGTCTGAAAGCGTGGTGTTTCCCATCATTGCTACTGCAGAGCTGGGGAAGATCAGCAGGAACTGCACAGAGGACGGCTGGTCTGAGCCATTCCCCCACTACATGGATGCCTGCCTGTTTGACGAGAACACCACCAAGCCTGTGAGGGCGCCACCTCCGCAATGCCACTGCCAGCCACTCGTGCGAAATGCCCTCTTCTTTACATTAATACTCCCTTCCTTCTCTGCGAATTGCCCTCCTGCAGGACATGTACTTTGCGTCGGTCAAGGCCCTGTACACTGTAGGTTACAGTACCTCGCTGGTGTCCCTTACGACTGCCATGGTCATCCTCTGCAGGTTCAGGTAGACGGCCGACCCGGTTTATTTTGTGTGCCTGTGCTGCCCCCTAGAGGCAGGAAGAAGGAAGTGCTCTGAATAGTAAAGGTTCTCAGCCGGAAGAGGATGAAGGCATTATTAATAAGGCTGTAACGCAGGCTGGGAGTGCGTCACGGGAGCTCAGCAACACTTACCTTTTTCTCTTTTTTCTTTTTTATGTATTTCCAACCAAGGAAACTGCACTGCACCAGAAATTTTATCCACATGAACCTGTTTGTGTCTTTCATTCTGCGAGCTATATCTGTGTTCATCAAGGATGGTGTGCTGTACGCAGAAGAGGACAGTAACCACTGCTTCGTGCACCCTGTGAGTTACAGACATGCTCTACCTCCTACGCGCTATGAGCGCTGCATAAATTCATCATCTAGTCATAATGGGGTTGTCGATGTTGTTGCCATAGTAATCGTGAAGGACCCATTCAATACAGGTTACACTCTTTGGTGACTGATATCCTATATTATTCCCACTCCACTTGGGCCAGCCTTATTTTTCTCATCTCTGCTATTTGTTTATTAATATACATCATTTATAACCTATAGCCTTTAAAGAGTCTACAGAGGTTGCGATATCCATATGATGAAGATGGGTAACGAGAGAGTTTAACTGCTGCCCCCTATGGGGAGTTGAGTAACTACAGGCAGATGATGGAATGTTCCAGGGAATGACAGCTTGTGGTTTGTCTCGCCAGGTGGCTTGTAAGGCTGTGATGGTCTTCTTCCACTACTGCGTCATGTCCAACTACTTCTGGCTGTTTATCGAGGGACTATACCTCTTCACCCTGCTGGTGGAGACATTCTTCCCTGAGAGGAGATATTTCTACTGGTACACACTGATTGGATGGGGTAGGTCACCCTCATTGGTTGAGTTGGGGCTGATAGGCACTCTGATTGGATGGGGTAGGACTGTAAACAGTACGATTTGGGTCTTTGCAGACACAATGACTTTTAGTGTGATTAATGTCGCCTGTTCATTTCTCCTAATCAGGAACCCCCACTGTTTGTGTTACCATCTGGGCCGGGCTCAGACTACACTTTGACGACTCGGGGTAAGTGCATTTCTCAGATGGGTTTCAGTACAGTAACACCATTAAAAACACAATCCAGAGGGCACTTTGGTTAAGATATTAAGCATGATACTCACCTGGAAGTGTTTCAGTGACCTTTGTGGGTTGGGATGCTTATGATCTGAAGGCTGCTGGTACAAATCCCTGGATTGGCAGAGGGATTTCATTGTTAGGCCTCTGTTAGGCCTCTATTGAGCGCCGGTTTAGATAAAGTAAAATTTAGTTTATAGCAGTATTTGTAGTTGCCATGAATACCTTTGGTGTAACATAAAGGACTGTGTTTATAGCTGCTGGGACATGAATGACAACACTGCCCTCTGGTGGGTCATCAAGGGACCTGTGGTAGCGTCGATCATGGTGAGCAGCCAAGACACGTGGACATGTGTCGGATCAGTGGTAAATGATTTCATCATACGATCTCATATATTCACATTTTACCAGACAACAGTGGTGTCTCTCTCTCTCTGTCCCTCTCTGCAGATTAATTTTGTCCTCTTTATCGGAATTATAATAATCCTGGTTCAAAAGCTGCAGTCACCAGATATCGGAGGCAACGAGTCCAGCATCTATCTGTAAGTCCTTCCATGTGGCTGCAGGCATCCCAGTGTGGATGCAGCAGAGCGTTTCCGTAAAACCAAGCCGAGCCAGGCCTGGTTTTAGGAGAGCGGCGCCTATCCATTCAAACAGAGCCCTCCTCATTCTGCTTGGACGCGTGTACAGCGTCACCTTGCTCCTCCTGCCATTTTCGTCCCGCCGCCGTGTTTACAGCATCACCCAAAGAGAGGCCGGAGTGGCTCCCTCACCTCAGTCACACGTGTGAAGTTTTAAAGGTTTTTCCTTTGCACAACCTAATACTCTAATAGCACAGTGTGGCTGCATTTTACAGTATGGGTGTAAAAAAGAAAAAACTTTTAAAGTGACATGCTTGCTCAACTTGTTTGTCTTAATCTGGACATACCATGCTGCCACATTGTGACCATTGCAGTTATCTATCTATCTTATCTATCTAATCTATCTATCTAATCTATCTATCTAATCTATCTATCAATCAATCATCTGGCAATGTAGTAAATGTAAAATCATCAGCCATCGAAATCGACGTCTTAAATGGAAGAGTATTTTTGTATGACGCGGATGTTGACTTGGCTACCTGGAAGCTAATTTGGGCAAATAAATGCAGGAAAGGATTGTGTTATGAGTCTGGTGCCTAAATAATCTGGATTGGGTCTGTTTGTATTGGTTTGACACAGAAAATACCGACTGAATGAAAGTTAAGGAAATGTAGTATTTTTGAGTAATATCCTTTATATAATATCCTTATCCTCCAAATAACAGCAGAATAGCCAAAATCTCTTGTATATGAACAAGTAGAGCATTGTGTTAAAAGCAGTGATTGCCAAATGAAACTTTATGAACCATTTGCTGTATTTTTGACCCCACTAGATGGCGCCCTTGGTTTGCTGTGGAGCATGCTTTGAGCCCTGTTTTTGCGCACAGCACCATCTAGTGGGGTCAAAAAATACAGCAAATGGTTCATCAAGCTTTGTTTGGTCACTAATTAATAGCTACAATTCCAGGGAGCACACATAAATGTAATCCATCCCTCTACTCCTAAGTCGCTTTGGATAAAAACATCACATATATGCAGATCTTAAATGAGTGGTACCATCTTGTCATTGGCTGATTTGTGCCTCATGGTCTTCCTCATGCTACATGGTATCATATTCACTGTTGGCTGTGAAATTACTGTACATTGGCTTTGTTTTGTTGGATTGTTTTAGCTATGTGTCCATGGCTGCCACATGGCTGTAAAGCAATTGGCTGAGAACTTGCTTGCCCCGCCCTCCCCCATGTGTCCGTCTCTCCATTTTCCATACCTTTGCCCCTTTCTTTCTCCTAAACCTGTCAATGGTGGCCCGTGTGACGTCTGTGACACTAAAGCGCTATCGGCTCTGTCGTGTCCAGCAGCTGCGTACAGAAATGCCTCTGTCAGGCCGCGCACGACACCCATCAGTCGCGCAAGATGTCACAGCTATCCGCCATCACGCTGTAAGTGGAGCCGAAGTCGGAGGGGCTCATTTCAGGCATGACCGTTTCACACTACCATTAGCGTCCACCAGGGAGCGCTCAAGGACAGCTTAATATCTGGGGGTGGTTTTGCTTGTCCCACATAAGTCAGAAGCCCGCAAATTGGACAGGTATGAAACTGATGTAGAAAAGCAGTCTCTTTCTCAAAGCTCAATGCAATGAAGAATCATTCAAGATCCATGAGGTGGTGATTCGTTGACATTAAAAATGAGGCTAGTAGATGTACTAACATGACTCATGTAAGACCACATCCCTCATTGCCATTTCACCTCTCCTCACTTCTGAATTCTTGTTGCTGGGTGGTGAACCTGGTCTCAGATGTTTTGGAGGATTTTTCTATTCCTTTCTAAACCTGCTTTCAAGTAAAATCTCCCACCAACGTGATTGGGCATCTGTGTATTTGCCCTGCGATGGACTGGCATCCCATCCAAGGTGACCCCTGTCTTGAGCCCTACACCACTTGGGATAGGCTCCAGCCCCCTCTGTGATCCTTACCAGGATAAGCAATTGGATGATGGATGGATGGATTTCTCACCCTGTGTGACAAATAAGTTGTTTCAGTAATACTGATGGCTACATATTCAGACTTGTAGCCATTCCCAGCTGTTTTACTGCGGATACAGTAACGACTTTCCTTCTAATGTTTCTGTAATCGTATCTAACCAGAACGCCACAGCGATGAGTCGTCTACAATCTGGTCATATGCCCTCTCTTCTAGCTCTAGTGTTTCCGCGGCCTGTTATTCAGAGTCTTTACGCCGCTCTCCCTGTCATGTGACCGACAGGAGGCTGGCCCGCTCCACCCTGCTCCTCATACCGCTGTTTGGCATCCACTACACCGTCTTCGCCTTTTCCCCAGAGGACGTCAGCAAACGGGAGAGGCTAGTGTTCGAACTGGGCCTCGGATCCTTCCAGGTTTGTGTTCAGTGATTTATTTGGCACTTTCGTGATGTCAGTGAAGGGATAATTTTGTACTGTGCTGTGCTAATTGTGGCAAAGAAATGAGTTTCAAACCAATGTAACATATTTACAAAGAGATCATTAGAAAATAACAAATATTTGTGGCAGTACCTTAGTCAGCCACTTGGTCGTGCTGGTGTTCTGTTATTTTTTTTTAAGTTTTCCCACTGGGCTGCTACTTACTTGTTTCACGTCTCACACAGGGTTTGTGAATTTACGGTAGTTAGTTTTTCAGATTCCAGTCCCAGATTCTAGAAAACGAAACTGACTGTTTGCTCTGTCAGGGAGGAGAAGCAGAACAAGAGCTGATTTGGTGTCAAACCCAAAAACAAATCATGTTGTTAACTGGAGGCTGGCTATAGCCTAATGGGTGAGAGCTAGAGGACAGGCCATAACCACGTTACTTTGTGTGCCTTCAGGGCTTCGTGGTGGCAGTCCTGTACTGTTTCTTAAACGGAGAGGTGAGTCGTTTTCATCCGACGCCTTTCTGTGTGCTTGTGAGTGACACGTTAGGAGAGAGAACCCATTATGCGTGATCATAGTGTGGCTCTCATTACTGGAGAGAGATTATAGTTTCTGTGACTTTAACGGGGAAATGGTCGTAGATGCATGCTTCCATTCATTTAAAGGTTACGCCTGTCAGAAGTAATAATGAGTAAATAAATCAAAGTGCTGGTTGCTTGCCTGTGTAATGAGGTGCTGTCATGCTTCCTGTTTCAGTGTCACTTTGCCCGTTCCTTCCTTATGTCGTCACATCTTTAGCTGACTTTAGGAGACTTATGCGATATAGTGCCTTTTCCCCTTCACATTAAAGCTCCGCCTGGAAGTGTCTTGTTTTTTTAGTAACGAGCCGCTCATTAGCGGTTTTGCTAACTGCCAGTCTTGAAGAGAATTAAAGAATAACCTAAAACGGGAGCCTTTACAGCTAAGTACATTAAAAATGACGTCTTCAAGTTTCTGCCTAAAGGTGCAATCGGAGATCAAGAGGAAATGGAGGAGCTGGACGGTGAACCGGTACTTTGCTGTGGACCTGAAGCAGAGGCAGCCATCGCTGGCGAGCAGCGGGGTCAACGGGGGAACGCAACTGTCCATCCTGAGCAAGAGCAGCTCGCAGATCCGCATGTCCAGCCTGCAGGCGGAGACGCTCAACCTCAATCTGCCTACCTGAGCGCCTGAGGGGCCCCGCCTCCTGCTGAAGGCCCCACCCCCTTCCCCGTCTCACCCTCCCAGATGACTCGCTCGGGTCAGAACCGAGACACGCTCGCATCCCACCCCCGATAGTCAATCCCCGTGTAAAAAATACCACGTCACATTCCTCTCATTGTCTGGGGGCGGTGATGTCGTCACATTGAAATAGGTGACAAAATACAGGCGAAAAAAAAATGTGCATGACTCATCCGGTTCTGGCTCCGTAATTGGCTGAAATCGGAGCTGGAACCTTGCGCCTTTTAAGCGATATGGATGGCTGAGTGGCGTGAATATTGCGGTACATAAGCAGGTCTCCCATGCTGGAGGGGCTTTCTGCTTGTACATATCCTGGTCCATTTGCAACAGTCACATTCAGCCCTGGCTTGGTTACATGCAGCCTGTGAGTGTCTTCGATTCTGGTCCCTTACCAGCTCTGGAGGGAGTTCCCAGACCAAAGTGGCAGTGTGTGACGTGGCCACCTGGTGGCCTTCAGACACTCTGACATATGGTTGCTCACTGCAAGAGATAAGAGAATTCAGAGATGGGTACACTAGATTTCATGTGCCCTATGTCCTGTTCTCCCCTTTTACTGTCCCTCTTTTTTCTGGTCTGTCACTGTCTCCTTTCACTTCCCTGTCACTGGTCCCATTCACTGTCCCCTGTCACTGTCCCCTTTCACTGCCCTGTTACTGGCTCTATTCACTGTCCCCTGTCACTGTCCCCTTTCACTGCCCTGTCACTGGTCTGATTCATTGTCCCCTGTCACTGGTCTGATTCATTGTCCCCTGTCACTGATCCCATTCACTATCCCCTGTCACTGTCCCCTTTCACTGTCTCCTGTCATTGTCCCCTTTTGCTGCCATGTTACTGGCCCCATTCACTATCATCTGTCACTGCCCCCTTTCACTGCCCTGTCACTGTCTCCTGTCACTACCCCTTTTTACTATCTCTGGTCACTGGCCCCTTTCATTGTCCCTGTCACTTTCCCCTTTTACTGCTCTGTCACTGTTTCCTGTTACTGTCCCCTTTCATTTTCCCCTTTTACTACCCTGTCACTGTCTCGTGTCACTGTTCCCTTTCATTGTCCCCCATCACTGTCCCCTTTTACTGCCCTGTCACTGGTCACTGTCCCCTTTCATCATTCCCTGCCACTGTCCCCTTTTACTGCTCTGTCATAGTCTCCTTTCATTATTCCCTGACACTGTCGCCTTTTACTAATCTGTCACTGTCTCCTGTCACTGTCCCCTTTCACTTTACCATTCCAGTTTCCCCTCTCACTGCCCTGTCTCTGTCCCCTATCCCCTGTAACTGTCCCCTCACTAGCTCTCTCACTGTCCCTTTGCTGTGCTCCTGAGTAGCCCAACAGGTGAACACGCACCATCCAGGTAAATGAAAATAAGAAATCTGAGGTGACAGCCAGATACCGTTTCAGGTTGTCTGTCTTTGTGCGGAATGTCAAAATATGGTTTAAATAATGAAGCTTTGCTAAGAGTGAGGACAGAAACTGAAATATGACTTTTTTTTTCTCATGTAAATATATCCTGTATTTTTGGAGTGTTCAGTGTATGCGCACACAAACAGTTGAAAAGGAGTTATCTCAGTGAGCCGTGTATAAATCTGTCTGTATACATTTTTTTCTTTTTTAATTTTTCCGAAAGTATCCGTGTGTTAACGTGGTTATTGTGCTAAATTTAAATAAGAAAAGTACAAACTGGAGTCCAAATCTGTAGAGTCCATTTAACATCTGTAGAATATAAATAAATAGAGTATATAAGCAGATACTTTAAATATATTTAAAATATCTGTATATATACTTTATGAAAATCCATCATTTTTGAGAAGTTGTAGAGCCATGTGGATTTTCCTGAAGTTGCCTCATATGATATTAAACCAAGATGATCGGAAATTAGGTTACTGTAAACTGGGTCAGGTGATCTGTGTTGACGTGCTTTCTGCCATCAGCCTATCAGCTTATTCTGCCTGTAAACTGAAAGTGTTTAACTAACCAATCAGGCGTGAGAAAAAGCCATGGTGATGAAGTATTCCAAAGATGAATATTTTACTTCATAGGACTCTGAGCTCGCTTGTGCAAAACCTTACAGCTGATGTCAATGCTGGGTGTTTCTTTGATCAAATTTTCATTAATCGTGGTTTCTCTTAAGTTCCCTAAGTGCCTTTTGGTCACTGTAAGAGCACCAATGTTCAGTATTAAAATTTTAATTTTTCCAAAAGAAATACCATCTGTTGGTTGAACAACATTTAATAGACATGGTTTTTAAATGCGTTATCCACAATATTGGACTTTAATTTTAAACACAAAGAAACAAGAGAGAAGTATCTAATGCAGCTTTGACATTATGGCAGTGTCTGTCTCTGTTTAACCTTGTGACCTAACTGGTATTATTTTGTTACTCCTGTGGTTACTATGGGTGGTAATGCTGTCTGAGTAATTATTACAGTTATCGTTAGTACTAGTGTTAGGTTTGGTAGTGTAGTAGTCGTTTACCCTTCCTTGTTGCCTATGGCAACCCATGGCATGTGCACATTACTGAAATGGTCTAATAACGAATTCAGTTCAAACGAAACCATTAAGATGCCTAAGTCTCCATTTCAGGGACCCCACCACCCACACCAATGCAGAATAACAAAACAAATTAAAATGTTCTGTTTTTTTCTCGTCAAAAAAGGTACCTTTCCTATTGTGTGATGTAATGTATGTTGTGTTGTAATTTTCATGCTCTGATATCCATTTTGTACACAGAAAATTGCATACATGTGCAGTACTTTGAAGACCAGTTCAGTGTTTCAAAATGAATGGTTTAAAAGTACTTGCATACAGCTTTCTGCCGCAACAGACCTTCAAACACGGCTAATCCCAGAACTGCAGCCAATCAAAAGGCAGCTCAGATAACATTCCAAGCAACCAATCGGCACCTAATTAATATTAATGTTCTTAGTTACCTGTGCCCTGGACGTTATTGGTCCACTGATAAGCGGCACCTAATTAATATTAATGTTCTTAGTTACCTGTGCCCTGGACGTTATTGGTCCACTGATAAGCGGCACCTAATTAATATTAATGTTCTTAGTTACCTGTGCCCTGGACGTTATTGGACTGATAAGCTCTAAATATTGTTGCGGTTTCAGAAAGAGAAACACAAACACATTTTCATCTCACGCAGCACCTGCATGCTGGAAATAGAAGGTGTAAATATTCACTATTTACTTTCAGTGACAAAGTAATCAGAAATTGTCTGTATTTTTGCCTGCTCTTGCACAAATCCATGTGTAAAAATAGACACTGCTACCCTACGTCAAAGCAACTGCTCTGTCATGGGGTGCAGCTAGACAGCCTCTGCGTAGTGACTCTGCCCGGATCGTGTAAAGTGGAAACCCAGGGCCTGGACTTAATGAGGCAGCATTTTGGTTATGTGGATGCACGTTTAATGACGTATACATCTCGGTGCAAGCTAGTTCAGTTATTGCTGTGTAAAATCCAGGAGTGTTGGCTCTGGCATCCTAAGGCTTATAGTCATGCACAGGAATTTCCGCTCTTCCTCTGGATAAAGGCTGTTTAGTTTAGGACAGCTGGGTGACAAGTGTCACCACTGCACCCGCTCCGGGTCCGAGAGAATGGGAAGGATGGTGCATAAAACCGTCAGATCAGAAATTCCCTCAGAGTCACTGGTTTCTACCAGGCTTTTTCGGTGTCGGTCTGACGTGGACCCCCCTCCCTCCTTCAACCAACACACGGAATATTCATGCACAGCATCTGGAACTTTCTGGAAGGGTAAAAAGGGAAAACCACACTGTTGCCTGAAAGCTGACTTTGTGTGGATGCACAGACTTTTCCGAATGCTCACGATGCATAGTATCACCAGCAATCTCTCTTAACTTTAAGATCGCAAAAGGGAATATCACATCTCAAACACTGTTAGAGCTGTAATGAGTGGGGAAATAGGTACTGGTGTTAATGTTTGTCGCATGGATTGAAGATTGTATCTTCCGCCTTTGTTGCGTTCCTGTGTATACAGTATTTGTCCTAGCTTGAGATTTCCATCCAAAGCATAGAGCAGGGTGTCATGTATTCATTCTGGACATCACACTGAAGCGATCCAGCTTCAGTAAGTAAGGTCAGTGATCCAGGAAGATCTCACTCAAGAGTGCATTAAAAACCCCAAATCTTTCTATGGCTGAATGGAGATACTGCTTCTGTGAGTGAACCACTGATGCACAAACAGAGGGTAATTAATGTGCATGTAAATCAGGGGGGGCAGCTGTTTCTCCCACAATTTGCTGCATATGCTATGAGTAGATGGACCACGGGATTGTTCCAGGGGCAGCTGGTAAGAGCAGAGCGTGTGCACAGGCATGTGCTTGAACATGGACCCTCACCGTGGCGTGCTGTAAAATGTGTGGACTGTGTACATGACTCCTGAATTCCACTTCATCTCCCCCCCCCCCCCCAATGTCCTGTAAACACTTGTTTGTTCTATAGTGTACATTAGGAGTTTTGTACATGAAATTGCTATATTGGCGTTAAAATGCATTAAATGTTTTTTGCTAGAAATTATCCTGTGATTTTGCTGAATGTCCATCCACTAAAAAACAACTGACGCAAACAGTAACTGGTTTTATGCAGAACAATATACGATGTAATCCAGATTCAATTCAGATTCAAATCTGGATGCATACAATTATCATAAATTAAAAGTGCAGGTTTTATTTGTTGTTTGGGAGAAGCTGTCTGTCCTTGTCATTGCAAAGGCAATGATGCATGTGGCTCTTATCAAATGTTTTTACGCAGTTCATACAAAAAGGCAGATTTTCCTTCATTTAAAGATGAAAGAGCAGCACTGGTCGCATTTCTTCACGCATGCGGAGCTGGCTAGCGCCGCTAATGCAGATAATACTGTAGGTACAGTGGCTCTGAAGATGTCTGCTTTTAAGGGATCCCAGAAATTGTTCCATTAAAAGCTATTCACAGCATAAAGGGCAGCAAATATTATCTTAATTTACATATTTACTAATTTACATTAGAAAAGGGCTTGAAAGCTTAGATTTAGAGCTTGGGAGTCATTTTGCAGTATAAGGGTTCTCGTGATATAATTTAAGGGACAATATATAACAAGCTCTGAAAATAATATTTGTTTGCATTAGTTTAGCTGCAATGATCAGAAACTGTGGTCTCGCATTGCAAAACTAAATGTTTACAGACAAAAAATATACAATCAGCTGTCTTTATCCCCCACCCTGGTTTTAAACTGAACTTATTCTTAGGTGATTGGCTTGGCTGTTTGTGTATATTATTTTAAAACACACTCATTGAAATTCACACACAGAAATCCTTCAAACTAAGGTTTAAAGCCAATCCTCAGGGACCCTCAGACAGTCCACATTTTTGCTCCCTCCCAGCTCCCAGCCAATTAAGAACACTGAGTACCTGGTACAGGGTATAGGGAGCAGGAAGGGAGTAAAATGTGGACTGTCTGAGGGTCCCTGAGGAGTAGTTTAAGACACACTGCTTTAAACGCAATAGAACAACACAGTGTTTCCAGAGGTTTCCTCTAGAAAATAATTCTTCCAAAACCCAGGTTGTTTGTTCAGTTTTGCTCTCAGAAATGGACTCTCACACACACAGGTGACACACTAGTTAATGTCTGCAGATTTCTGGCCAAACTGGGAGTCACAGACGAGTCACGGTGCGAGACACAAACGGTGGAGCTGAGGAACGTCCTTCAGGGAATCCTCACCCCAACAGAAGCTTCCCCGCTGTTAGATGTCGCAGATGGGCTCGCTGCCCCCGCCACAGGGAGGCCCCCTGCCCACAGGCTTGTCCAGCACCGTCACCTGGGAGATGAGGCTGCTGTCGGGAAATGGCGGTTTCCGGCGCTCCACGGGACTCGGCCGGCCCGACATCTGCCACTTTGAAAGCCTCCTCCTCATCTCTGCCTGTACCTGAGGGGAGGGCAGGTCAAGGACTGAGGTGCCATCCATGTACGCCGACCCCACCCCAAAAGAAAGCCATTCCTCAAAACTATCCGCCTTCACCACATTCTCCCCAGCAGGGGGCGCTGTGGTTGAGGTGCTTTTATTATTTAGAAAATGATTCTGCTGGTTGAGGACTGAAGTGCCACCCAAGTACACCAGCTCCACCCCAAAAGAAAGCCATTCCTCAAAACTATCCGCCTTCACCACATTCTCCCCAGCAGGGGGCGCTGTGGTTGAG
>JAODKE010000088.1:6388017-6398820 GCA_026779605.1 Mormyrus hasselquistii
TTTATTTTATCTACAATATAAAAAAAAGAAGAAAAAAATTAAAAACAGACATATATATATATATATATATATATATATATATATATATATATATAAATGAGGGTTAACAAGGGACAGGTGTGGATTGTTACAGACAAGAGACTAGGGGCAAGGAGGAGCAGATGAGGTCAATCAAAAGATACAGAAAGGTTCAAACTCTAAGGGAAACTAAAATAAGGGAAACTGAACATAATATAACCAGCGAGCACAAAAAGGAACAACACAGAAATACATCAAATAACAACTAAGATAAGTAACACAAGAAGTAAGCAGTCGATTATAGTACGATTGAGTCTGGCCAGACCTGAACCCATGACAATAAAGGAGAGTATGAATGACAGCTGTATGCTCAGCCCATTAAGCCACATAGTAGTCTGGGGAAATGGAGAACACACCAGGAGGTATAGTCACTAGGATGACCAGCGACATCTGCTGGCCACCAGGAGTACTGACATAATAAAGGGGCACGTCAGGGGCCGATCGTGACACCAAGTCTCCAAGACTAAAATTAGATGTCACCTTCATGCCAACAAACTATCCGGTAGGCTTGTCAGAAGAAAGCCTCTGCTGACATCATACCAAAATCTGCTCAATGTTACTGGAATTTTGATTGGAATTTGGCACACACGTACACCTCCGCCCAGGTAAGGACAGCAGAAATGCCTCGGGGTAGTTAATAAGCCAAACAAAACATTATGTACCACCCTTTGGACCAAGTCCCAGCTTTCTGGCTCATCTCCTGCTGTGTTGTGGTCTGGAGCCACCTGGAAATCATGTACATTAGTTTGGTCATGTGATGAAGGTATAAGCAAGCCATGACTCGGGTGATGTGAGGTATACCACGGGACCTCCAGGGGTATCCTTGGTAAAAAAAAAAAAAAGGGCGACTCTGTGGAGTAATAACATATAAACTGATGCATTGTAGATGAATACCTTAGATTACAAATGTATAGGAAGACACAGTGTCACAAATCGTGCCTCTACATAAATCGATCGATTTCATCACCCGGCCCCTGATGTTAAAAGCAAAAACTGTCCCAGCAGCTCAGGAATAAATGTAAAGTAACACTATCTATATATTCAAACACACCTTTGTCAAGCACGGCTTAGGGCACATCAGAGCCTGACTTCGTGTCGTGACCGCGTTATATTCGGAAATGACTGATCTTGGCACTTCTCCGCCTATGCAATTTAATTTTCCATGGTTCCACGCCTGCAGTACAAAAGAAAGCCCCTCATTAACTTAAGTAGAATTGTTTCTTAACGCCATTAAATTCATAATGCCTCGATTGCGCCTGGTTCCAGAGCCAATGAAGGGACTACGTAACAGCGGCGTGTCGGTGCGCCTCTGCCGCGACGGTGCTTCTGCTTCCCACCCCTGCAGGACGCTCCAGGGGTGTTATGGTAATTCACTTCTCCAACAAACACACTTTCAGTAAAGATTATATGCAAATAATAAACTGATGCATACGCAATAACAAACTTGCAAATAAGTCAGTTTACCTGAAAAATTGTAAAACAAAAGAACACGATTCTTCGTTGATAAGTAACTACCGTATTAGGCAGCAGTACTTTTTTAAGTGTGGGAAGAGTCATGCTTACATTCCACTGATATGCAGAGTGATTTCCAGAAACATTCCGTTTTCCAGAAACAATCTGTAGCAGGATGACAAGCAATGGCCAGGGAGAATCAGCGAATACTAGCTTAATTATTCATTATTGAAATGTAACAAAAAATCAAAACGCATTTACGCGTCTCTGAAACCACACATCATCCCGACAAATACATCCCCATAAATATGAACAAACAGTTAATTCTTACCAGTCCCCAGAAAGCTAAAAGCAGCCATAGATGGAAAATGCTCATTTTCATTCCCGAATTCGATGAAATCTTGGCGCGCCCCATACTCCTCCTTTATGATAAATGCCGGTCATAGGAAATTATCTCGCAGTCTCTGCAGACAATTCTGTTATGAAAGTGAGAAATAAGCAAGTAATACATTCAAAAAAATACATGCAGGTTTAGCTGCGCGAAAACTAACATGCCGCTGGGCATCCAAACTTGGCAGTGACAGGCTGGGTGCACAGGAGACAGAGAGAAGGAATAGCGCGCTCTCGATGCAATTCGTCCCCAGCTTCTCGACGGGGCCGCGCATTGGGACGGGGGGGGATCCAACTACGGTTTATCTTGCCACGTAAAACACAGAAAAACTCGGAAATTATCTAATTTCTTGACTATTGAATTCATAGGCGGGTCTTACCGGCTCATACAGTTAATGAGGCGTCCTAATTGTAATGCGAAATGTTAATTAACGCGGTGCTCATCGTATTAACCGGGGAGGGGGGAGATTTTTGAAGCGAGGTTTGGGGTTTGAGGGAGCACAACTCAGGAACCACGTGTCTATACGTCCCCCAGTGATATTCATCATCTGACCAAATTTAATATTTGCTCCCATGCAATCGTATTATTATACGTAGAATTCCCATGCTTTGAAGAAGTCAATCGACACAAATATGTATTGTGTTAATTAATAGGATCATTGTGTGAAAGGACATAGGTCTGCGTAGTTTAGAAGTGAAAATTAAACGCGTACTACTTGTTTTTTCTTGCTTTTCATCTGCTTTGGGCGTTTAATTAGGACAAAATGATGACTTGATGTCTTAGAGACCTAAGCACAATCGGGTGAGTTTACTATGGCAAACGTGGCCGCAGTTCCACCATCTCTGAGAGCGATATGGCAGCCTCACGTGACGGGCAAGTCAAGATGTGTCGTCTCTCCAGTCAGAAAAATGGGTACAGTCCCGGTACGGTCTTGTTCTGCAAGGTACAAACAGTATTAATCAGGGGCGTAGCTCGAGATGAATGGACCATGACTTAAACCAATAAATTACCATTTATTTGGGGGTAAGGCTAATAAAAAAATAGGCTTAGCAACGCCCCTGATATTAACATACCCTAAACGGTATAAAAATGTTCCTCGGAGTGTATTTCTGTATCTTAACTTAAAGGTAAATTTACTGATGGTAATGGCACAACTAGCAGACCCTTGATGATACAGCCCAAGTGACAAGTAACTGCTTTTTTTACTGACGGTGTACCAGACGCCATTGCAGACATCCCAACCTGCAAAAACTCATATCAGGAAGCATTTCTACATTGGCTACATATATAATTATTTGTTAATTATCTCTAGTCGGAACACTATTTTATTTAATCATATCATTTTATTTAATTTGCGGCCATCAGGGAGCCGATATCAATATGCGGGAGACTCCCGGAACTTCCGGGAGACTTGGGATGTCTGCCATTGCCTTGTGTATAATTCAGGCTTATCTTGTGGCTAAATCGGTTACATCGAGTTCAGGTTTGATTCAGGATCTAACAGCTGATCAAGTTGTGTAATACACAAATCACTTATGTGTATTGTCAATTTCTCCACCTGTAAATAATGACCTATTGAAAAAAAAACAGCGTAGAACATAATGTAAGATCATAAGAAACTTACAAATGAGAGGAACCATTCGGCCCATCAGACTCATTTGGGGAGAACTTAACTGATGCAACCAGCTCAGAGTTGTTAAAATCTTATCTAGCTCTGATTTAAAGGAGCCCAGGAAGACTATTCCATACTCTAACTACACGCTGTGTAAAGAAATGCTTCCTCAAATTCGTTTTAAAACGTTCTCCCGCTAATTTCCACTTATGGCCATGAGTTCTAGTATTTAAACTAATATTGAAGTAGCCATTTGGCTGAACAGCATCCAGACCTGTTAGAATGTTATATACCTGGATCATGTCCCCCCTTAGTCTCCTTTGCTCGAGGCTGAACAGATTCAGTTCAGCTAACCTCTCCACATAAGACATTCCTCTAAGACCAGGAATCATTCTTGTAGCCTTCCATTGCAAATTTTCAATGTCACAGGCAGCAATGTCCTTCTTAAGGTATGGTGACTGAACCTGCACACAATATTCTAGGTGAGGTCTTACCGAGGAATTGTATAATCTTAGCATCACCTCCCTTGATTTAAGCTCCACACACCTAGAGATGTAACCCAACATCCTACTGGCCTTTTTTATTGCTTCCCCAGCTGGTGCGATTGGGACATGGAAGCATCAACATACACACTGAGGTCTTTCTCATAATTAGCTGCCTTTATTTCAGAGGAACCCATGAAATATCTGTACTTTACGTTTATCTACATTAAATTTCATCTGCCAGGTATCAGCCCAGTTGCTAATAAAATCCAGATCCTGTTTGTAGCCTCTCTGCTGCTAGATCAGTATCTGCAACACCACCTACCTTGGTGTCGTCTGCAAATTTAACCAGTTTACTGTATGCATTGGTGCCAATATCATTAATGTAAATTAGGAACAATAGTGGTCCTAAAATTGAACCCTGCGGTACCCCATTATGAACACAGGCCCACTGTGACATTGTGCCTGTAATAACTACCCGCTGCTTCCTGTCTGTTAACCATAGTACCAGTACCAGATTTACCGACAATGATAATGGCTTCCTTTGCTTGCTGTATGAAGCTTTTTAAAGTTTTGCAAGCAGCTCACTCGGCTGCAGATGTAAACGCAATGGCAACGCCAAGACCAACTTCGAACCTAAACGCCCATTGAATCTGGGATGATCTTCTGTTAATTGTCTGTTGTATTTGATGCAACCAAGCCATTAGGTGTAATTGTTTCCCCAGCAGCTAATTAACAGAGACAATGTCTGAGTCGATGCAATGAATTAGGCGATGACGACTCATTAAGGTCTGAGGTAGGATCACAACAGACAGATGTCATTAACTGTAGAGCGAGGACTTTCAACTAGGCACGACATAATAACGTTTGGTTCCCTCCTCCCTACATTCTCCATGACTTGGCGCAGTTAATTAAAGATTCATGTGAAAAGTGGTAGTTCTTAAAAATCAATTAATGAGAAAAGGCTTCTCAAAGGTAGGGGAAAATTATAAAACTGAGGGAACGGCCCTCGTTCTTTTACTAATCAGGTCGCGAACCCCCGCAACAATGTCACTGGTGGAGGAAAATGAGATTTCCTTGGCATATTTTTCCCCCATTTGTATGATCTCTGGACAGCTTCTCGTTACTAGGGGATTAGCACGGCTATCGACCTCAAATGAGGCCATAAAATGCAGGGACGTCGTTGGTCAGCAGGGAGCGAGTTTAAGTGATTACAAACGTAAAGCAAACACCCAATTCCTGTTAAGTTGTCGGGGCCACGCATGACAAGCCGGTGTTTGCGCATAACAGCTTTCAATATACACAGATGTCAAATAAAGAGGATAAAGATCTCAGGAGTTTCCTGCGTGTTGGTGACCTCAGACATGATGGGCTGCCGTGCACGAGGTCAACCACTGACAAAATACGTCTTCATGTGGAATGTGCTGTTAATTAAAATCAACTAAGAATTGGCACAATTCAGAATTAACCCATATAGGTCTATGCAACGTTTGTGCTGAAGAAATAAACCCAGATTTCTTCTCCGTGCGACAAATTCTAAAGTCGACCTTCCAACCGAAAGGCAAGCGCGTGTCACCCTGGAAGTTTCAAGACTCTCATACCTTGGAAAAAACAGCTAATATCATCTTCAGCTTCTGGATGTGTAAAGCAATATGTAAACTAAGTAATATCACTAGGACCCAAATGCAAGAAAAATGTGGTTTTGTAGAATTGCAAATTGCCTACTGGTACTTGCAAGCCTACAGGTGTATTTCCTTAAACTCATAAGCCGTCGCTTGGCCTTCAGTCTACTGAAGCATTTGGGGAACAAGACTAAGACTGATATATCAATAGCAATCCTCCACCTATCCAGAGCTGAAGCTAAACCACTGGTCTAATCCCAATTTGCTCTCATGGATTCTAGATCTGATCCCAATTTGCTCTTATGGAATCAAACTTTGATTTGCAATTAGGCAGAAGATAATATATAACGGTATTCCAGGCCAAGTTAAGGGCATATTTGTCAAGTAAAATAAGCAGGAATTTTGTTAAATTCATTTATAGCTCATCACTATCTCAGGTTCAAATGTCCTTTACGTGATACATAAGTTTAGGGTTAAACTGTGCCTTCAGAAGTCAATCCAGTACAATTACTGTTCATTTTAGCTGAGAAACGTGCCAGTTACGTTGTCTGGAATTTCCTTATTTTATGTTTGATTATGAATATAACCCCACTGCTAAGGCAATTGGACAATCTAATTGTATTTTAGATATTTCCAAATAGGAGGGAGGAGCTGTAATAATATTAAGTAGTGAATACAAAGGGTATGAACTGACATTTATGGAGAACTGAATCTTCTGGGGTGAGTACTAAGAGTGGTGGCTTTTCCCAGCTGTTCATCTTGTTTTTCTTTCCTTTGCAGATGCAGTTTAATTCCACAGACTTTAACTGTGTGCAATGTGTGAAAACGACATCTGCCTCTACAGCCGAAGACGACACATTAGTATCGAATTTCCAGGAAGGCCATTGCGATTGTATTCTGTTTCAAAGGACAAAAAAATGTCCCAAGTTAGCAGCAGAATGCTAATGGACCCCTGAGTGTTGCTGGCATCTGATCCATGGGGGGTGGGGGATCTGTGAGGTGGTGTAAAGGTCAGTTTGAATGGCGGCTGGCATTACTCAAGCACAGTGCTGCTTCATAATTAAATCCCGAGTTTGCAATTCCACTTGTATTATAATAGACTTTTGTTCGATTTGCCCAAGAGAGGAAATGTTCCTTTTCAAAGGGGGCTGGTGTGTGACTCAGTAGATGAAGCCACTGTGCCTGTAATCAGAAGGATGTTGGTTTGAGTCCCATGCTCAGCTGAGTGATTTCACTATTGGGCCCTGGGTCAAAGCCCATACCCTGCCCACCCGTTTGCCCCAGGAACTGTCTCATTCCAATTTGGTGGATAAAAGCCAAATGAACCATTAACCAACCACCTTATGGTGTCAAGCATAAAGCTTCATCCTCCACAGCAGTTAAAGACACAGGTCCATAATGCACAGGACAGACTGCCTGCTCTCCAGACGTCATGTGACTCAATCACATTTACACAATTCATCCTGACACCGTCATACATTTAGCCAGCTTGGTCTTGTTTCACGCTTGAAGGCTCAGTTTATGTGCCGAGGGAAACATCTGGGAGGGATGGCTAGTTCCAGAGTTGTTGGCTTGCGGTGAATTCCGAGAGGAAAAAAAGGAGATGAAGACATTAGGGAAACAACAAAATGGCTTCTTCCTTCCTCATGTCATCCTTCCATCTCACACTGTTTCTCCTTCTCTCTTCCTTATTCTCAGCCTATCCCCCCTACTCATGTTATTTCATCATTTACTACAACTCTCTCAGAATAGCCCAGTGTTCACTGACACTGTAGACCAGGAAAATATCAAACTGTTTAAATTGCTCTGAAAAATGTCCAACCATCGATCCATTTTTCAAACATCTTATCTTGTCCTGATCATGGACTAAAGTCATAAGCAGACAACTAACGTGTGATTGCAATACGAGATATGGCCACTTGATGGCAGCAATGTCCTGTTTGTCACTTAATTTGCATGATTTTTTTTTCCTTGCAGTGTTAAGTGTAGTGTCTTTCCTTGTCAATCACAATTATTAAAACATTTTAAATATTACATGGTTAGGTTCATCCCATGGTATGAATGTTTGTGTCCACTATTTTACCGAACCAACTGATCTACCATATTTCTTACACCCTTGAGTGACAGTGTCATTCAGTCCCTGAAAGTCTGTTTTCAGATTCTGGGCGAAAGTGTCAGCCAGCAGGTGACATGATGGCTAATGTATACAGAACAAAGGGAAGCAGTTTACAGGAAAAGGCCCCAGTGCACCTAAGCCAGGTAACATCATTGAAGGCCAGATTTATCTCCACTAAGCTGTGGCACTATTTTAGAAAGCACCAGTTACCCTCTTTCCCAGCAAGGACTGGCAGCTGTCTCCTAGTGCACATGCTTGGTGCTACCACGAGGAGGTAAGGAACACACACTGATACAGCGAGTTGCTGCACCCACCAAACAACAAACCACCTCAGGGATGAGACCCTGAATGCAGTGTGGTGATACCTCAGCACCACACTAAGCTCAATGGAATAAACAAGTGTTAGATTTTCTCTGCCAATCCTGCCACCAACCACCAAGTTTTTACTGTAAGTTTGGGGACTGGATGCAGGGCTGGAAGTAGATTAATGTCATACCCAGAAGGAAGCAATTGCAAGTTAAGGGCCTTGTATAAGGTCCCAGTTGAGTAGGATTACCCCAGGCATTCACAGGATTCAAACCGGCAGCCGTCCAACTGCCGACAAAGAGCCCCACCCTCAGAGCCACCACACCCAAGGTGGAAGGAGCGTAGAAGACATCAATCTACCAAGCAGATGTGTGAGCTAGACTTCCTCTCTGCAGGACGGGCTGGGAGGCAGGGCTGTGCATGGGGGGGGGGGTGAATGAGGTGGGGGCCGGTTATCGATTCCCCTGTTCAGCAGTGACTGGTGCTAAGTGCTGATACGTGATTTTCAGTCTCAGACTGACGGCTCCTGCAATTGCCGCCTGAAACCCGAAGCGCTCCGCGGCTAAAAAAACAGCTAATGCATAATTAGCTCCCGCAAATTGGATTGTTTTAACGAACTACAGAGAATGGGATGCCGTGGGGAGGAGCGATCATGCCCTGAAACCCTCTGGTTTCCGACGCGTGACCCCAGCCCCTGACGTCCAGCTCGGTCTGGGAATCACACCGCCACCGACTCAGCGATTCGACCCGCGAACCGCATGTCCGAATGCCCGGTCCTCTCCTTCCTCTCACCCGCTGGGCTACATCCCTCTTTTCCTGTCTTTTATTTGATGAGCGCTACCCGCTTTTCCATTGTAACTGGTGAAGTGGAACGGAGGGCCAGAGAATGAGATGGGGGGGGGGGGCGGGGGGAGTAAAGCCAATTATGGCTCCATCGGATGGTGCTCCCCGCAGTAGATAAGAACCTCTAATAAAGAGCAAATTGAATTACTAATGATAGTGACCTATGAGGGATCGGTGGATGGTGAGGGGTGAATGCCCGCACCCCCCCCTTCCCCCCCTCCGCTTTAGCAGACAAAGGGTCTCACGTCTCCTGCACTGGGGCCTTGCTTAGACACAGCAGCCCCCCCTCCTCCCCCCGCCCCCATCGTCAGCGAATCAGGATCAAAGCAAATAGCGAGTGACATGATGGTCCCATATTCCTACTCACAGGACCCACACACAGAGGGACTTGCTAATGCCAATTTGTCGGAACATGCTAATTTAACAGCGATGAAGTATTAGCGATGTACCGAACTGCACTGTTTGCTGAATCTGTTCTTCTGGAGCTTTGCAAGACGACGAGGAAGACGAGGACTCCGCGGATGAAGGCAAAGAGTCCACGGATGAACTTCCAAAACGAAATTCAGAAAGTCTTGGATTCCTGCCAAACTCCCCTCATGCACGCCGTGTGTTTTAATGAATTGCGATTCTCCAGTAGTCCCGCTTCGTTCAGGTCGTACTCACCGCTTAGCTGCAGCTACTGACTGTGCCGACCTCTGCCCCACTTGTCTGTCATAGAGAGAACCCCAGACGATGCACGGTCAGAGGTCAGGCCGTGTCTTTTTCCCGCTAGATTGTTCACGTGAGGCGGCCGGCCCCGTTTCCTCCTGTCACTCACACGCCTGACAAGCTCAGCACACTATTGCTTCATTTCAAATAAAAATACTGAACAGGAGATGAAAAATCAAACGTCTTACTGCCTGTGTTACATAAGGCAGGGGTCTGTCTTTTGAAAACCAAAACCAGGGGTGGATTAATTTATCTGGGTGCTCCTGGCTGACATCAGCAAGGACAATCAGGTTTTGCTGATTTAACTAACCGTTCCGGTTTTCCCCAAGCAGTGTCTCGATGTTTGCTCGAGGCTGTGGCCTAGGGTAGCCGGAGCGTTAATCCGGCCCAGAATGGCCCCGCAGCCCAAGCAGGATTCCTCCACACACTATGAGCGGTTCTGCAAACTGTGCTGCCGTTTGGCGCGTCAGCCTGCCGTGTTAAAGCTGCAGAAACAGGAGGCGTGTGGGATTAGCCCGCGCGACGCACCGGCCAGGGCCTTTTCACCTTCTGCGAATAGGTTTTAATGGGCATTTCCACATGAGCCCCCGGTCGCGTCTCCGCGGATGCCGTAAGCGATAGCGCTCCGCGGTGGGGTCGCCTAGAGCGCCGCGTGCTAGAGCCGCGCCGTGAGGCAAGAGCTGCCGAAACGCGATCCCCCCCTCCCCTGAAACTGTACCGCGGAGCATTCCCTGTACCCGCTCGCCAGGAATGCTCCAGATGACACGGTTAGTTAGCCGCAACATAAATCTGGCGTGAGTGACATCGTTGCGCCACTTGACCTTTGACCTCCAGGACGACACACGGCAAAGCAGGCTGGGTAGGTAATGGGCTCCTGAGCTCATCTGTGTGCATGTTTGCGTGCGTCTATTCTTACAACGCCCAGGTGCGCATGCTAATTCATAACTGCCTGATATTGTGACGTTCTCATCTGTGAGTGTGTGTCACGGTGTTTACGCACTGATGCAGGTGTCATCTATGTATGTGCTTGTGTGTAATGCATGTTGTCATGGGCACACTTGCCTCCTGTACAAATGCGCTGATCGGTTGGGTAATCGAGATGGATGGGGAGGCCTGGCGCTGTCAGGATCAAGCATCGAGGGTCACTGGTAGACTTTTGCCACCCGATACGGGGAGGGGGGCTGTTTTACCAC
>JAODKE010000088.1:6404261-6420510 GCA_026779605.1 Mormyrus hasselquistii
TTTGTGGCACTCTGGGCGGTGGTGGTGCGTGGGGGGTGTTGGTTGGGTGGGGGGGGGGGGGGGCGGGGGGGGGGGGGTAATACCTGATACCCTCGTCTTTTTCCACTTTTCCATATTAACCGAGCAGGCCCTGATATCTGAACCGCGTTTCTATTCTGGACCTCTGGGGCGGCGCTCTGCACCCTACTGGGCCACACATGGGAGTGGTTAAAATTTGGCCCTTGTCCCAGATAAGGGGGGGGGGGGGGGTTCGAGTGCAGGCTCCAGCTGAGTACACGCTTCCGTAAAGGTAACCCCCCTCCACCCCCATTGCCTCCGACATTCTGTCCATGAGGTTCCCTCCTGTAATGCCCATGTCTCTCAGACTGCGCCACCCCCCATACACAAACGGTCCACAGGTCTCTTAATTACCGATCGCCATTTCTGCTCGTCAGCGGCCTTTTGTTAAAGGACTTGAAGATAACTGCTAATTCGCACACTCCCATCGATTAGCTGTGCCGCGTGATATAGTTCCCCTGCCGAGGCGGAAAATCCCTCCCAAATTCCCTTCTCTCCACAGGCTTAAATAATGGATTAAATAATTAATGAACGGTCCGCTTAATTAGCTGGGTTCGCTCAGAGTGGCGGAGGCGAGTAATGGACAGGACCGCAGCACATTTTTCACACTTGCGGGTGACGCTGTTGTTTTCTGGGTGCTGCCAGTTGCTGCTCATTCGATCCGGGAATCTTTTCAGTCTGCAGCTGTTGTTTCCCTGGGGACGTTCCAATGCTGAGACACAGCCATAGGACAGGTAAAAGATGGCTGACCCTTCAAACGAAACTTTAACTTTTACCCAACACACCCAGTGAGTTATTTATTCCCCTGAGTAGTTTACTGGAGCAATTCCAGTTACACCCATGTCAATAGTAACAGGGCCCCTCTACCTTTCTATAAGGTTTGAAAAATTATTTAGCAAAATCAACTAGGTAACCATAGCTAGCAGAAAACGACTGGTAAATTCCCTAAAAGGCAACAGAGGCTTGTTTTTTGTGTCCATGGATCTGAGGAAATGAGAACTGATTTCCAGGCCTAGTCTGTCTCTCGCACACAAAAGTGTTTCAAGCCCAGCGTCCTCCTTCTGACTGGTGGAGGCCAGCAGGTAAAGAGGGAGTGGAATGTTCCACTCTCAGGCCCCATTTCTGAGTCTGAATTGTTAATTTCTCATAGCTATGGCTCTAGCAGTTGAACAAGCGGCTGTCGCTCAGGCCACTGTGAAGTGATGCCCCCCCCCCCCCCCCAAGAGACATCCTCAGCCAGCTGTCCAAATTAGCCCAGGGCCAGGCTGGGTCAAGCAGATTTGGGTCATGCCATGAGGGGCTGGGGGTGTTGTCCATCCCTAAAAACAGTCACATGTGTCACTTGGAAGGGGCCCTCGGTTTATGTCAGCGGGTGCGCGGATGTGACGCCGGGTCTAAGTTTCATAACGGCTCTCGAGGCCATGATGCTATTTTTACCTACACAGAAGTGGGAGCGACTCCAGGCTGCCCATTGCTGGCTGCCGTTCTCATCCTGCTTGAATTAGAAACAAGTTTTACTGGGAATTCGAGGATTACAGGCAGATAGATGAAGCCACAAATATTATAGACATGAATAGAAAACAAATAAGACCCATAAACATGATAGCCAGTGTGTTACTGTAAAAACATGCCGGTTTGGGCCTAAAACAGTTCATAAACATGTCCATCAGCTGTCACACCTGCACACTCTTTCCTGTCATTTCCCCATACGTCCTAAAGAGGGAGCTCTTTGCACATTCTCAGGTCAAACATACCTGCCTATTTCGTTGGGAGGCGCTGTTCACCTTACCCTGACTTGCAGTTTTCCATCAAAAGGGCCAACCTAAAGTTGAAGAAGTGCTCGAAGTAAAACTGATCATCTCCAGTCCCCCTGAAATGTCCGCACCGCCATCGGCTTGCCCTCTTATTTAGAGTTCCGGGTGCGCAGACAGATTTTGCTTTCTTTCATCACGTACCAATTAGATAGCAAACGTGAGAAGTCGCATTGCTTTTAAACTGTTCCCTTTGTTTTTTTTTTTTTTTTTTAATTAATTTTGCAACAGTTCTAATTACACAATCTGGTATGTGCTATATTCTTTCATAATATACATGCAGCTTGAGTCTAATTTGTTTTATGTATGTAACACAGCTGCTGTGTATAAGAGATATCGACAAACTTTCAATGGCTAAATTGTATCACTATTTTGGAAGTCACACATCTTAACTCATGCGTATATACATATATACTTTTATAGTGTATAAAATGGTAAGGATAACACTAAGCTCAGCTCTACAGGCTTGAAGCAGGAACTGCTGGAAATCTCTGGAAGTGTGCCTGTTTCCAGCAGATATGTGACAGGAATTGGAGTATAATCATGTCGGCTGTCACTTCGGATAAGGATTTCTGCCGGAATGGAATCAGAGGCGCGTTTTCCGTGTGGCCATATCAACGCAAGTGTATTCCATCCGTTTCATCGGGGGATTGAGGGGATTTGGTGAGGACAGCGATGTCCAGCAGCGAGCTGCAGAGTGAGTCGCGCAGTCCAGGTGGGAGTGGTGGGGGATGGTGCTCTGAAGCCTGCAGTGCGGCCTCCCTGACAGCAGAGGGCGATATGCTGGTGCCCACTCTTGTTTTTTTTCCTCTTGGTGTATATTATAGTTGACATTACAGGGAGATATACAAATTATGTCACCTACCCTTTACAATTAAGATGAATGCATTTAAGCATTTCTGGAAATGTGTAAAAATCTGGGCAATCTGTGTCTAAATACTAAAGGTTAAATTAAATAATTTTTAGAGGCTGGAGTGCCTGCTTGTTCCACAGTCTGCGTTCCATAAATGTTTTCCTTAATGAGGTTGTACGTGATGAAGACAGGACAAAGGAGAAGCTTCTCAGATCCTTCCGGAAAGAACCTCACATCGGCCAATGGAAATCATTACCGGCAGGCCAACACGTTCAGCTGAAAGAGACATGAGTCTGTAATAGTTTTTTTTGTCTGAATTAAATGCGTCGCTTTAGCCTCAACTTCTCTGGGTTTATAGGACTGAAACAGATCCCTGTGAAGATATTATGTGGCACTAAAAGCTAAAAGGCTCATAATTTATTTTACTTAATCATTTGTTCCTGTCCAAACAGACATGACATAGAACGCGCAAGTGCCCCATGTTGTCCGACAGGCTCGTCTAGGATTACCGAGCACCAGAACAGGGAGTCCAGATGCTTCCGAGCCTCTCTGCCCGCTTTGCTTCCCAGATCCCATTCCATAGGGATTACGCAGGCGGGCTAGTCAGGTTTTAGACCGGTGGAACGCTGTCCTAATGACAGAATTATGCGGGCGCCATGCGAGAGGGCCTTCTCAAAACAGATTCTCAAGCAAGCCCCTTCTCCCCGGCCAAATCCTCTGACCCTTCCCTCAGATTTATGCCTTGGGGTACTGTGAGGTCTGTCCGCTTATTTCTCATGGATCAGTGTAAATTCTATTACACATACAGTACATGTGTAATATCTATTAGACTTTCTGTATGTATGCAAATATATTTACATATTATATGTTAAAGTTAAGAAGACTATATCCTGTTTTATAGTTATGGAGTATGTGCCCTGTATTATACTTATGGAGTATATACCCTGCATTATACTTAGAGAGTATGCACACTATATTATACTTAGGGAGTACATGCATTGCATTATAGTTGAGGAGTATTAGCTTTCAGCCGTGGTTGTTTTTAGCTGATTCACAGTTTCTTGTCACCATTCCTTGTACAACTTAAGCCAAAGCAATTACTTTATTCATTCATGATCTCTGCAGGTTCCCGAAGGCTGGGAAACACTAGAGTATTTTGTTCCAGCACCTTCTATCACTCTCCTCCCGATTAGCAGCACATGTCGGGTACCATTTGTGGGTCTCTGATACGGGAGGGAACATCCCTGCCCCTGTGGCGCCCCCAGGTGGCCGATTTGCTCATCTCATAAGTGCCCCCAGCGCATAATGACCCTGAGGAATGGGGCTTATGCAGGGGAGATCCAGCAGACTCGCACGAGATGGCCTTGTCGCGATGACAGACGGGCCCGGGCCCAGAGAGGCCCCCGCCCCCTGAGCTTGCTCGCACCGCTTCCCCGCTGTCATTAGCCTGCAAGTGGACTCCCCGGGGTTGTCGTAGCCCTCATCCAACTCACTTTACGCCCCTCAATAGCCTCTATAAAAAACATTAGATCAACATTTCAGTAAAGGTTCAAGTTGCCCCCCTATTAGACATATTATGGTGAACAGGACCTCCCTGGCGGCTGGGTCTCTATGTCAGCTTAGGGAAAAAGGAGGAGTGTGTGTGTGTGTGTATTAACTTTATATTGCATTGTGGGGGACCATTTTTTAGGTCCCCACAAAGATCTGTTAATCCAATCCAAAAATCTAAAAATGCCAAAAGTCTTAATTTTGTGTGATTAGTTATGGTTAAGAATAAGGCTCAGGAGGGGTTGTGGTTGTTGGGATTAAGGTTTTTCCCCTAAAAATGAATGAACGGTCCCCACAAATATATGCATACAAGTGCATGTGTGTGTGTGTGTGTGTGTTTCTTTGTGCCTCTCTGTGTCTGTGTCACTGTGTCTCTGTCTGTGTACCTGTGTGCCAATGTGTGTGCGCGTGTGTTTGTATATGTCTGCGTGTGTGTGTGTGTGTGTGTGTGTGTGTGCACATGCTTCTTTCAGGTGAGGACACTACGTTCTTTATCGTCTAAAGGGGAAGCAGAGAGAGAAAACAATGATTCATCTTGGCTTCGGCTTGTCCAGATTACCGCACCTCCCAGTGTAAAGGCAGGATTCTTCAGCTCCCAGTGGGTACATTATCTGATAATGCTAATGATCTGTGAGGGACGCCTCGTGTGTGCTGTGGCTCTGGGCTCTCGTTCAGCGAGCGAGACCCTCCTGCTGACTCACAGAATCCCCAGGCAGTATACATGAGAAACCCAGTCTTTTCACGCAGCGGAGAAGTCAGCGTTTCCACAGCCGAGTTCCCTGATGCAGCTGTAATCTCTGCTGTTTTCCCACAGACACTCACGCAGGGAGCTAAAAATACCATTTTCATCTAAACTATTCAGGTGTTTTATTTGAATCCCAACAAACCAGAGGAAGATTTACGCCTGAGTCTGTGAAGTGTGCAAAAGATCCAAGCCTGATGACGTTTAACAGCAGGAGGAAACAAAGGTGTAATAGGCAGGCGACTGAGCAGGTAGACAGCTAGGGGGCGCTGCTGAGCACAGCGCAGAGTGGGTAATCTACAGCGGCCGCTTGTAGATGAAGCGGCCTCATTTCACACAGACGGGCCACATGTCAGGCAGCGATGGATGGATGGACCCAGGCTTTGGTTTTGTCGTGCTGTGTTGCTTGAGTGAGCTTCCTGGGCACGGATCTCAATCTTCCTGTTAATGGGCCTGTGATGGGAGCGACATCACCGGCCCGCTTGCCAGGATGCACAGACAAGTCAGGGGCTGTCATGGCATGTAAAATAGAAAAACACCAGGAACTGAACCGCCTTACCCATCACATGACCAGAACCACAACCCACAGAGGGGGCTACTTCTGCTACAGATAGCTCTGGTGCTTATTAAACCCAGTTCCAGGACAACTATGAAATCAACCCCCCCCCCCCCCCCAAAAAAACCACAATAACAGTTTGTTTTAGTCCCTGAAATGTGATATATACATGACCACGCATACACACATACATACGCATACACTCATACACACACATACACACACACACACGCATACACACATACATACGCATACACACACACACACACACACGCATACAAACACACACACGCAAACACACACACACACACGCATACACACATACATACGCATACACACATACACATGCCATGAATTTTCTCCATAAAAAGACATTTGATCATTAGAGTGTCTATATAAATGTTGGAATTATTTTGTTGCTGGTGAAGGATGAGGGGGTCATACGGGAAGGTGGGGGGAGATTTGTCACAGTGTGTGTGTGTGTGTGGGGGGGGGGGGGTCTTCCCATGATTCCCCAAACTCCTAGACACCAAGTGAAAATCCTCCCAGGAGAGTAGAGGCACTTTGACAGCTTAACAGCACCGATTCTGAGAAGCCTGTTAGTGCTTTGGGGGAGGGGAGATGTCTCTCAGTAGGACTGGCCTGTGTGAGTTTCATTACTGTGTCAGAAAGCCATCCATCCATCCATCCATCCATCCATTCTTCTCTCCTTCCGTACATCCATCCATCCTTGTCCAGTAGAGATGGTTCTGGGGGAGTCAAGGTGGAGCCAATGCCCCCATGAGAATATGCATAACCCCCCCCACGCATACTCCCTGAAATAACATTATTATTATTATTATTATTATTATTATTATTATTATTATTATTATTATTATTATTATTTACAATTGTGGACATATGTGGACTTAAGTTTTGTGTGCTGGCAACAGGTGAAACACAAAAGAAAAGTAAACACATTTTCTTCACAAACTTTTAAGGTGAGTCGGGTGGTGGAGCCGCTTCCGCTGGTGAAAAGCAAAATCACAGAAGCAGAAACACGACAGTCTAAACAAAATATCAGAGCGAGTTACATGTTTATAAAAACCGTAACAATGTGACTGCAAAGCACCACGTTTGCAATTGTCTTTTGTTTCTTAATGCTTGCAATCTAGAGTAAGTAGTGCTTGGAGGACATCCTTGACCCCGCTGGACCCCCCCCCCCAACCCAACCCCCCCAAACCTGTACGATTCCAAGCACCTCCTGCTTCTTTTCATTTTAACCATTTTTCCTTTTGGTTAAACAAGCAACATCAATCCCTATAGATTAACAACTCATATCCAGCAGCGAACCTTGCAATCTGTTGCTAATTATCACCAACCCCCAGCGGCCCCCATAGGTGAGAGGAGCACGATTATTGATTTGTTCATAAAGCGCTCAGGCGGTACTGTCGTATTTGCACGGGCCGGTTCTAGAGGACGGGCAGCAAGCACGTGATTTTAGATTAAATTGCGGGGCGAACGCGCACGTGGCGTGGCATTCGTCACGCGGCCGTCGCAAATCAGCGACGTTTGACAAAGTGCAATGATAGATAGTGAAATAAATGGGTAAATAAATTAATGAATGCCCCATTTTTATTCCCTCTTTTCCCTCTCGCAACACCCGTGCCTGACAGATCCCAGAGACGCTTCGTGTCTAATGAATAGGACTTATGGAGACAGAGAGGAGGAGGGACATAGACAGGAAGTGATTTATTGGCCTCATAAAAATGCATCTTTTGGCACCCCAGTCAATTTTACACGCAGATCTTATTAAAAAAGTGCGTCTGACAGAGACAGGCCACGGTACCAGGATGCGGGGAGCCATCTGTGGGATGATAGAATGTTCTAGAGCCTGTAGCTGGGATGGGGAAGGGTTGGCGGGCTGGGAGTGACAGGGAGAAGGTCTCTGGGGTTTTTTGTGGGAAAACAATCAACAAGGTTGAGTGAAAGACACATGGCATGTGGTTAGCATGTGGTCTGTTAGCATCTGCACTATAATGTGAACCATCCCAAAAACGTATATGCACGCGTGTAAAGTTAAACAGGTGCAGGAATAGGACTGGCACATGTAAGAGGCTGTTCTCTCAACTTAACCCACATCTTGTTTATGCACTGAAGGTTACATTTTGGAAATTAAACATCTTCATCATGTTTGGTCTGCAGAGTGTGGTGAGAAGCTACGCTCACCTTAAAGGGATGTTGTTTGGTCTGCAGAGTGTGGTGAGAAGCTACGCTCACCTTAAAGGGATGTTGTTTGGTCTGCAGGGTGTGGTGAGAAGCTACGCTCACCTTAAAGGCTCATGTAGGCACAGGCAAGGGTAGAGTATGTAGATTTATGGTTCCGGAAACATCCAGTAGTACTGAGCAGAATCAGGGTGAACTTAATGAACCAGGTAGCGTGTCCACGGAGCTGCCCCTGGTACCAAGGTGTTGAAGTGCTTGATCAGCCTGGGGGTGGGGGGGGGGTGTAATTTGGCTAGAGCCTGATAGATGGGCTGATTGGTGTGTACCCAGCCTTCCCTGAAGCTTTAATTAGAAACACTAAAGGCATTGACTGGCCGTCAGTGGGGGCTGACTCTGCCACTAAGCTTGGGTGGGTGGGGGGACATGTTACATGCAGAGGAAGCATCACGGGGTTCATTGAGGGCTGTAGACTGCCCTCGCAGGTACCCATGGCCCCTCATGGTCACCGTTTAAGGCGAAAATATCAGCTGCAGCTGTTTCCCCAGTCAGGAGTCTGGTGATGTCATTTACCTTATGACATCAATAAGGAGTAGACCCTCTTCTGGTCGTACCTGTGGCAAACAGGCCAAGCTGTACCAATGGACCGAATTAGAGCATGATGGCACAGGTGATTAACTCTCTGAGACAGCCTTAAGCCACTCCCTCATTCAGCTGGGCTGTTTCAAATTAACCAAGTGCTTGTAAGCCTCCCCTCCCACCCATATGGGGCGCTCACATGTCGCTCTGACTCTCTGTGTTTACACGTCTGACTGATGAGACGGCCCTGCCCACTCGATCTGCTCATTACGATAAGAGCCTTTCCTGCTCGTGGACGGCGCCCCCACCTCGCCAGTCCAGCGGGAGGCATCATTACTGAGTGTTTAAACTCCCGAATTGGCTCTCATGCGCCGAGGAGGCTCCAGGCTAGACTGGTGCCCATTTGGGTTTGGTGTTAATCCAATCGCTTTAATTTATTCAATTTGCAGAGGTCATGGCCCTGCCTTAGTCTGATGAGCACTGGGACCACTGAAAGAAGCATTTAACCCGGAAAACCATCATCGGAGAAAAACCAGCCGACATCAGCGATCGATACGGTGAGGAACACCAGTACGGTGCCTCAGGCTTGGCACAGACAAAACACTTCAACACAGTGTCCACTAGATGGCCTAGCAATCAAGACATTTCTCTGCAATCAGCCTACATTGTTTCAGCAAATATTAAGCAATGCTGAGTCCAATGTGTGCAAGCCTAAAGTCAGCCAGCCATTGTGGATTAAAGAGGGTGCTTTTTTAGGAATTAAATGATATGAGTTCTGAAGCTGGTCGTTTCGTGGGGTGTGGGCCAAGTCCGTGTATAGGTCTTTGGACTTGATCCCATGGGGAGGGTTGTATCAATGTGGTGGGGGCTGGTGGGGTGGAGATATGCCGGGCAGCCAGCTTGGATGCGGTGGCATCCGCTGTTATTTATGGACATGGACTTGAAGTTTAAAAGCAGCTTTAAAGCCTCTGGATCGAAAACCGCGCGCTGATGTCAAAGCGGCGAGCGGGAGCTTCCTCAGAGCGGCTCGGATTGGTGACTCCGCCGAACATCTTGCCACATAAACGAGAGTGACTGCTAGCTGGGGGGTGGGGGGGCCTTGCTCAAAATCAGCTAGGAAACGTAAGCGCCGCCTTTTTCAGAGGCGACTGTCTTGAGGAGAATGAAAACAGAAACGCTCCGCCGTGATGCTGCGTGGGGGCCGTGCATCACTGCCATGCCGCCGGGATGGAGCACATAAATCAGCTTCAGCGGCGATCATGGTGAGACACTGGCACTGCATCTCTGCTTCTGCTGTACTCTACTCTCTCCGGCTCTACACTGACTCTGTCCCCTGCCCTCAGGCCCCACCCTCTGGCTAAACCCCGGTCCCGCCATTGCCCTCCAGCTCCGCCCCTCCAGCTCCACCCCCCTGCACCTGACCAGAGCACCGGGGGGGCAGGGTGGGATACGGGGGGTTATTAAATACCATAACGGCTCTGTGTGGTCTGGCAGAGCTTGTTATTTTTTACAGTGTGTTTTTCTAAGGCCTCACTTCCCTTCCTGAAGACCCCCATTTTGGAGCGGGCAGGACACACTTACAGGGTGCAGTAAATCCCAGAAAACCAATGGGTCACACTTGCCACAAAGTAAGATAATGTAAGATGTAATGATGTAATGTAATGACTGAGGATGGAGCTGCCTGATTGGGTAGGCGGGGGACGACCCTGCAGAGGTCTGTATGTCACTGCTGTCTCCGTGTGAGAATTTCCTTCTCCTCCATCCATGCCCGCTCCCACCCGGCCTCTTGCTCTGGCGTTTGGGGTTTTAGCGATTTTTTAACTGTATCAATGGAATCGATGGAAGGATATCCAAATGAGCAGCGTGAACGGGGGACCAGTAAAATTCACTGTTGCTAAGCAGCACGAAACCTGGACCCCTGAGCAATGAGAATGAGTAATACGGTACGATGACATCATCATAGGGTATAACCTCATGGCTGTTGGCATGGGGCAAGGCAAAGATCTCAGTCAAGTCTGATGATTGCTCTGTGTGGGTATACATTGTGCTAAACTCATTCCAGAGTGGTTCCGTCAACACCAGGATGAAGGTAATCACCTCCCACCCCCCCAAGATCTAAACCTCACTGAACCTTTCTGGAAAGTTCTGTAGTGCAGAGTGGATTTCCAGTTCCTTGGAGGCTCTTTCTCTGTTGTGTAGAGGCTCCGATATCCCAGTACAAACAGTGCAGGACAGCATAACAGACTGAAACGGCTCAGAAGGCTAGGGTGGTCTGGGTCCTTATTAGGGCCTCGATATTAATATATTGTTTGGCATTTCCGTTATTTTGTCTGCCGCCCTGAAGGCAAACAGACGCAAACAGACATCATGCTCCAGGATGCGGCCTGCAGCGGTCTGGCTGCTAAACAGGGAGACAGGCAAATATTTTTATGGTCGTGAATCAGCTGGACACCAGTAATAGCTGTAACCTTTCACCTCCCGGTGTCGCCGCCATGAGGGCGTCTCATCTGTGCTTTCGCTTTCTTCACAGCTGAGTGGTCAGGTGACGGCCGGTTGCTGAAATGCGAAGCAGGGGAGTCCAAACACAAGACTGTAATCCAGAAAGAGGGCTGCCTGGACATTGGTTCACTGGTATGGGTCGTTCACTGCTTCTCTCTTTAAAAGCTGTAAAAATCATATTTAAACAATAAAAGCTGCATTTTCACATCATAATTTAGGAGCAGCTTTGGTTTTTGTCCTGTCTGGGCAGTGCAAGTTTCCTGGGGTTTCAGTTTCACAAGGTTACAGTTTCCTGGGGTTACAGTTACCCAGGGTTACAGTTTCCCATAGTTACAGTTTCCCAAGTTTACAGTTTCCCATAGTTACAGTTTCCCAAGTTTACAGTTTCCCATAGTTATAGTTTCCCAGTGCTACAGTTTCCTGGGGTTACAGTTTTCTGGGCTTACCGTTTCCTGGGGTTACAGATATCTTCCTGGCGTTACAGTTTTTTAGGGTTACAGTTTCCCAGGGTTATAGTTTCCAGGGGTTACAGTGTCCAGGGGTTACAGTTTCCCAAATGTACTGTTTCCCGGGGTTACAGTTTCCTAGGGTTACAGTTTCCCAGGGTTACAGTGTCCTCCTGAGTTCTTCATTCTCCAAACAATGAAGCTGCTTCCAGCTCGGACATCCAGTGTGCTCCCCAGAGGCCTGAGGACATGTCATTTTGTGGGTCCGGCACCGTTTTATATTTATTGGTGCTCATTTTCCGAGACACGTCCCGTTGTGGGCTTGGGCCACCTCGGGCCACAGGAAGCGAGTGTAGCGGCCCAGCAGTGCCACCGTTCCTTTTTATAATCCTCCTTTTTATGAAGGAAGTCACAGCCTCATTCGTGACTTATCACTGTTCATTTAGCGGAACGCCGTAAATATTGATTCAACAGGGGATTTTCAATTTGAGGCCCCTCCGGCATTAAATAAAATATTACGCAGCCAAGCCGTCCCCACAGCGCGAGGGCTCCCTCTCACCCCCTGGTGCAGACGGTGACCAGAGCAACACAGGAAACACCCATCTTCACTCAAACGTCCAATCACCCCTCCCCTCACATCTCACATGACATGGGCAGGTTTTCATAGCCTCAGTTTGTTTCTTTCCTGGCTAACCTTAACCCTAATCCTAATCATTTGCTGGGACAATCAGATTTCACCATTAAAACATGAAGATGACTAGATCAGAAAGAGAGAAAAGAGAGAGAGAGAAAAGATTTATGTGTGGGAGACCCTCTGGATTTCACACTTTAATCAGTTTAAAAGGAATTCTAATTTCATTTAAAACTATGTTGTAGATACACATTTAGAACACACAATGGCTAACAAAATTAGTGCCTCAGATGCCTCCTATTAGGCTGTGAGGGAGATGACTGTGGCTTCTGTCAGTCAGAAATGTGTTCGGAGGGGAATTAGCAAATAATCACAAGATGACTTTGCCTCGCATGCGCTCTTATGGCGTGCCTCTGCATATCAGGTTAGCCATGCATTTGCTGCGAGTGAATAGTGCAGGCAAGCAGTTCTGCAGGGGGCCCGTGACCCCCAGACTTCTTCCCTGTCACGAGAGGAAAAGTGAGACCATTTATCACCAGAACACATGTAGTGCTGACTTTTCTTCTTCTCCATCTGTGTGTCCTTCCTGTTCTCCTGAAAATGTGTGGCTGCAGCGACCAGCATCCTCACAGACACACACACACCCACACACACACGTTCACACACAAACATACAAACAAGCCAAAGCACACAGGTCAAGAATCCATGAATCAAGGAAACACTGTAAAACAAATAATTTCAGGGCAACTATAATTATCAATCAGTACTCCGGTTTCCCCCCCACAGTCAAAGACATGCTGAGGCTAATTGGAGTTCCAAAATTTCCCATAGGTGTTCATGTGTGAGTGAATGGTGTGTGAGTGTGCCCTGCGATTGGCTGGCCCCCCATCCTGGTTTGTTCCCCACCTCGTGCCCACAGCTCCAGACCCCCCGCGACCCAGAAGTATAAGCGGTTTGGAAAATAGATGGATGGATAAATTTCATTCAATTACTTAATTTTCAGCTGTCTTTACACATGAAACCAATAACTAATATGTATAAAGTAAGATAAAGAGAACAGGCATACTGTTACACAAAAAGCAAGGGACTAACAGCCCTAACCATAACCCCTTCCATGACTCGAAACCAGAGGTGGAGATTTCAGGTCCAGAAAGTACAAATCCAGACCAGGATTTTGTTTCAACCAACCAGTTGAGTACTCTGTGACCGTGACTCTTTATACGCAACTGGTTGGTTGAAACAAAATCCAGGTCTGGATTTGTACTTTCTGGACCTGAAATCTCCACCTCTGCTTCGAAACCTAAGATGTTTCTTCTTGCAGATGGTAAAGGTATATGCCACAGGATTTTGAAGTGCACCAGGCTTCTTCGCCTTCTGCTGTTCTCGAGAAGGAAGACATGAAACACTCATGAGTGTGTCAGAGGCTGAGAACATATGACTCTGTACCAGGAGCCCTGAGAATAATCAAGCTTCAGGGAGGCAGGACATAAAAGCTGCACTGCATGCAATCACACAACCTGCCGGTCACCGTGGTTCGAAGCAGTCAATGGGCGCAAAGCTGTAAGAGCATGGTGGCCAAATGGGGTTCAAGATTAGTGTTGACGCGCTGTGCGGAGCTGCCCATCGAGCCTCAGACCCCACAGCAACCCCTCCTCCCCCCCAATTATTCAGTGACATCCACTTTAATTCCCAACACCCACATGCAGTTCCTACCTGGGGGGTGTGCCCGCGTGCTTCTGAGCCAGGAGGGGGGTCAAGGTTATGGTGATAAATTCGGTGGCACTGTCACTTTTGTTTGGGGCGAGCTGGCTGGCTGATCCCGCCGAGGTAATTTGTCGCGTTTCAGGGGAGCTGGAAGTGATTTCGACTCTGCAGTCCATGTTTGGCATTAAAAGAGTGTGGGGGGGGTAGGGAGGGAAAATCCCCAGCTTTTGGATGCTTAGTGAGCCCCCACGCTCCTCCTGCCGTGCCCCTCTTTAACCCCCCAGGAGAGCCTGTCACCCACACTTAGCCCCGCAGAGACGTGATGCCCCTGGTTGATCTGAAAGACCCCCGCACCCCCCCCCCCCCAAAACTCTCACCCTTTTTCCTTTCCCTGGGGGGTAGAGAGGACCGTGTTTCTGTGACGGAGCAACAGAGAGAGTGAAAAAGACAGAGGAGAGAAGAAAGACAGACAGATAGGAAAGGTGCGTGTATATCTGTATTCGTCCACTTGGCGGGGCGGTCTTCCTTGTCTCTGGCACTCTGCCCTGGCTATTATCTCATTGATTTCCTTCTCTCCTCCTTTCAGTTCACTCCATTTCCCCAGCGCCATCCTTTCCATTAGGGAGGCAATTTAGCAGAGTGCCATGACACAATGGATTGGGGCGGAGGGGCAGGGCAGGCCGGGAGGGAGGGAAGAAGAGGGGAAACGAGGGAGAGCAGGGAACTGGTGTGGGGCGGCGAGCGAGTAAGGGGGAGCGGTGTAAAGACAGGCGAAGCCTGGCATGAGCGTCACCGGTCGGGGGGGGGGGGGGGGGGATTTTTTTTTTCTGTAATCCATCCCTTGGCAAACTTCACTCTGCGAGCTGCCATAGGACTGGCAGGAACCTGGAGAGAATGACTCTGTGGGGGGATTTAAAGGGGCATATTAAGAATGCACTTAAAGGGGAATTTAAAGGGGAGTTCCGCTTGGGTTCAGCCATTCCAGGCATGTTTATGTCACCCATACTATAACAGGGTTAATGATTCACTTCATCACTGATGACATTTGGAAACTTATTACGATTTGCAGCAACCATTTTGACAACATGACAAGGACCAGGATATGACTTATTTCAGCATAAACACAGAAAACATGTATTGCCATAAAACGCAGATTCTCCATGGAAATCTGCCTGAATTTGTGCCAGTGATGTCAGTGGATAGTTTTGTTGTATGTCTTTATCTTTAAAAAAAAAGCTTACATAGCTGATGCTGGATGCTTTGATGTGACGCATCTAAAAGCACCCAAACCTGAGAGTAGCTGAGGGCGTGGATCTCTCACACCTGATGTCACAGCGTAAACGCTGCAGATGCTGTCGCGTAGACCTGGCGGCCTCTCGCATGTGGGGATGCGAGAGCATGACACACGTGCACCGCCACACGGTCCCTCACATAAATGCGCTCTCGAAAGGCCTTTTTTGGTGATGTAATTACAATCTTTCCCCACCTGACCCACTGGCTCCCCGCCCTCCTCACAGACTATTAAACGCTTACAAAGAGCGCTGAGAGAATCTCAGCTCCAATCTGGAGTTGGTCTGGATTAAAACCCGGGGCACCTCCAACCCCATTCTTCTTCCATAATTAGCCTGGCTGGCTTGCTTTGTCCGGGCCTTGGTACCCTTCTCACACAATCAGCCGAGATAACGTATAGTTGGGGTGGGCGATAATTGGCAGCCAAATGCGATACAGTTAGCGATCCGCTAAACGGGCTCCCGTCTGACCAATAAAGGGACAAAGGACCTTTCTGGGAGGCAGCGGAAAGGGAAAGCCCAGCCTAACAGCCGGTATCTGGATATCAAGAGGTGAAGCCGAAAGAGGCCTTTAGCCCCCACAGGATGCACAAGAGGGCGTGGCCTCCGCCAGCTGTTACTGGGGGCAACAGCTTACGTCATGACTCAAACACCCCCAGCCTCCGCAAATCCTCATACCCCATCGAGAGACATTTCTCACCCAGCTCTACCCCACCCCCTGATCCCGCCTGTTACCCAACCTTCTCCGCAATCATCACCCTCACCCCTCCATCTATCTGAACCCTCAAGACCCTAACCCCAAGCAGCTGAATTTAACCCTGCTCTTTCTCATATATGTCTCCTCTCCTCTTGTGCTGCTTGGCGGTGGTGCTGGCATGGGGGGGTGAACCTGATCTCATCCACTTCAGGGGACACACAAGACCCCCAAATAAGCCTGAAACCAGACCTGAAACCAGCTCCCTGTCCCTGGCATCCGTCCAGGCAGCCAGCACATAAACACATCGTGGTATCAGTACAAGCCCCTGGCTGGGTAAATATTTCTGTAGCAGTTAATTAGGCTGATACGATTTGATCCCGTAGGACACGATATTCCCCTTAAGGCAGCCAGGCTCCCTGCTTGTCGTCTTGTCCATATTTATATGTGGAGGGGGCGCGTGGGGTAAATAAAGTTACACAGGAAAGACAGGAGATCTATACTGTGCCGTGTAAACAGTTTGCTATCTGTTCGGAAGGACAGAGGGATACGGGGTACCGAGCAGAAATCAGTCCTGTTATTCTATTATTATTATTATTATTATTATTATTATTATTATTATTATTATTGGGCATGAC
>JAODKE010000088.1:6423423-6437210 GCA_026779605.1 Mormyrus hasselquistii
GGCGGGAGGTGCTGGGGGGTGGGGGGGGCTGGTGCCCCCCTAATATAATGGTAGGGGAAACACTGCTGTTTATATATTTTATATCCAATATGTAAAAAATAGCATGGGGAATTGCAGAAAGGAACAGGAAGTTGGTGGGTTTGTAGCTGGACTGGTGACCAGGAGGATCATCTGTGCAGCTGGAGAGTCAGACACGTCAACATGCATCGTTGGCTGTTCTTGGGTGTGTTGAGAGACATCTCTGTAAAACGTGCCGTGCAATAAATACTCCAATGTAATCAGCACACTGATACGTCGTCTATCCGTCCAGGCACCCATCTGTCTATCTTCTGTTTATTTGCAGCAGGATTGTTATGAATGATAACTAATCAGAAATGTATTTTTTACATTTACGTGATAAAGGCAGCTCCAAGTGACATATTGACACAAAAATCATTTGTTAAGTTACCTCCAATGAAATGATTTGTTCTTGGTGGGGAATTTATAGAAACATGACAACTGTTTTTGAACGTCCTGCGAGGCTCGAGCGTCGCTGTCTGAGTGTTATTTACAATGGCGCAGTGACTTAGGCAGTGAAAGGGTCCAGCGAACACACTTTCCTTCTCGAGCAGGCGTGAGGTCATTCAACACTGTGGCCAGCTGTCGCCCAGTCCTACAGCTGGGACTTGGGGAATGTTAGACCCTCCACACATTGTGGGAAAACTCCGTCTTGCATTCTGCGCATTTTTCTACTGTTATTATTACTATGCTGTATGTGTAAGAGTCGCTCCAGGGAGCGATGCTGGGGAGGGGGGCATTTCTTGGCAACGGGGATGGAGATGAGTTTAACGAAACGGTCCGGATGGAACAAATTAACAAGAGACGGTCGTTTTGGAGCTAACAGAAAGGGGAACACCCCCAAAAAATGAAACGGGCGTCCGGTCGCAGAAAGGCTACATGCATAAGGGTCAAAGCACGTGATGTCCGTGGTATTTGCACCCCCTCTACACCCCATAGCACAGAAACAGTGATTTTATTTATTTAAGGAGATGTTGGGTCCGGGTGGGATGTTAAGGATGAAGATGAATGAAGTGCTTGCATCCGTCGATTTAGCAAACGCACTGTGGGTTCGGATCCAAGGCAGCAGCCCTGCATGGGCGAGACGTCAGCGGGACCGGTGCTGAAGCCGGGTGCCTTCCGGGATGATTGATCAGCTTAAGGTGTTAGCAGGGTGTGAAACAGTACCTAAGCCCCCCCAGGGAGGATTCCCGGGGCAAAAATGAAGGATTCTGCGGCGTGGGCCTATTCATCTCACGACCCCAGGCGTGCAGCGGTGCCCGGGATTGAGCCCGGGTTCTTGGTCCCCATGGTCGGGTGCCATTGGTCCGGGTGGGGGGGGGGGGGGGTGGGGGGGGTGTGGCCGCGATGAACACATAAAACACATAAACTCACAGAGACACCCCAGGTCCAGGGTGACATAGACATACACGGTAACGTAACAGGAACATCAGCGATCCGGGGGTCAGTTCATCATACCCCTGACAGAGTAACTTAACCTCGGCTGCTGGATGGATGGATGGGTGAATGGATGGATGCCTGCTTTAGCACGCAGTCAGCTGTATGAATATCATTTTTAAAAAGTGTATACGTAGTGTTACGTACAATACAATGTAGGTGGGGTTGGGTTGGAGGAAACTATTATGTCAAGGTTGTGGAGATCTTATGGGTGATGCCAGACTGGGGTTGTTTTATGGTGGGGGGGGCAGGTTTGGTGGGACACTGAGAGTGAGAGTGCACATGCCATGGACCCTGTCCACCCCCCACCCAGAAACCAGATACCCCTGGCTCTATTTTGGGCCTGGGCTCCTCTAGCATTCGCTGCCTTCCCCATAGAAGGTAGAATTAGATTATCTGACAGGTGGGGGGATAGAATCTCTCCAGGAATGACACTACCAGTTTACACATGTCCCGAACACATGTATCAAACACTCAGCGCACTCACACCCTCACACGCACAGAATGTAGTACACGGCCGGGCTTAAAGGGCTAACGTTTACTCGTACTAGTGCACACACTCAACATGCAGCACTTATTTACAGTATATTTAATAACTGTTCCAGGGACTCACAGACAAGTGTGTGACTAGCGGTGAAGCCATTTATACACTTTGAGGTATGGTTCTTGTTTTGTGAGGTTAATGTTCCTCCCTTTTACCCTGGTCAGGGTCACAGAGTGGGCTTGGAACAGAACCTTGGTAGTACTGGTGATAAGGCTGGGGTGCACCCTGAATGGGATGCCAGCCCATCACAGGGTACATACCAGGATACACTCGACTCTCACTTGACTGGCGATGTAGCGATGCCGGTTATCGTATCTGCAAGGCAGGCCACGAGACGCGGAGAAAACATGCAAACTCCACACGCAGAGAACAGATGTTGGATTTCAAGCCTCGGAGGCGCAAGGTAACAGCGCTTCCCGCTGAACCGCGGCACCACCCCTTCCGTTGTGATGTCAGGAGGAAACCAGAGCTCTCGAGAGAAAGTTGCGTGACGCGGGGACAACATGCAGACTCCATCCATGCGGGGTGGGAGAGCACAGCAGCAACCTTCCACGTCACCCTGCTACCCATGAAGATTTCGCTTCAGTTTTACGGATATTTCAAATATAATAATTGCAGGTCGCACTGTCTCACTAATACTGTATCTCCAGGGCTGTGGTGTCAGTTGTGTGTAGTTTGCATATTCACACCCTTGTGCGCACGGGTGTTCTTCAGTTTCCACCCACCAAATTCCAAAGACAATGTGCCCTGCAATGAACTGGCACCCCACTTGTGCCTCGTGCTTTCTGGGACGGACTCCAGACTCCCCGTGATCCTGTACTGGGGAAGCGGCAGGGAAGATGGAAGGATGGATAAACACTTTGAATAACTGTCACTGCCCTGGGCTTGAGACCAAAAGTTAAAAATTGGATTTTGCACAAGTTCCTTTACCTTAAAATATTTCCCTAGACATGCCTGTTCACATAGTTAGCACTCCATTTATGCAACTGTGTGTGAAGTAAATATGTTTGTCCATCCATCCATCGGATTATCATGTAGTCTGGAGGGTGTGTGCATGTGTGTGTGGTAAGCATGCCTGTATGGCTGCAGTGAAAATATTTTACATGCACCGTGTGGTTTTGGATCGGTACAACATTTAAGGTCGGTTTTCGCAGCCTTGATTTATTGTCGGGCTGCTGGCAGGACCAGCAGCCCAGATTTGGCCCTGATTCCGCCTTGTACTGGGTCTGCATGCCTGTCTGGAACGAGCACCGGAAGTCGTAAAAAAGACCGTGATTCCGAAATGGGCATCCCACACGGGTCGGGAAGGCGCCCTTAGAGCACGTGTGGGGTTTCACATGAAGGTTTAATTGGCAGCGGCTGAGTGAGCCATGGTACCGCGCCGCGAGTGGGGTGGGGAGTCTTGGCACGGAGCTCTAATTACAGCGTGAGCCTCGCTCAAACACACGGGGGACTGCAGGACGCAAATTAGCTCCCATTCATCAATTAAACTGCCTGGCAGCCCCTGCATGTCCGCAGAAAAGTTCCAAACACCACCGAGTGTGTGAATCTGCGGCAGCTGCCAAAATGAGCCTCCTGCTTCATGGGCCACGCCACCGGCCCGGTCGTGGGGCATTAGAGACCGGGGATGAACCCACTGACCCCCCCCCCCAGTTAACACCCAGGGTCAGGGTTCCCCATGGGTATGTCTCATGCCTTCCTGCGCTGGATTTACAGTTCCTTCAGGAATCGAAAGGTCAGAGGTCATGTCATGTGTGCGTCGACCTGCAGAGGGAGCGTCAGGACTTAGTCTCCATTTCCCTCCAGAAGGTCAGGTGACCACATGCCACAGCTGGGCCGTCTGGTCCCTCATCTGAAGCCTTTCAAAATGGCATCTTCGATCTCGTTCATATCGTGATGTCTTCCCCAGCGGCTCGACGGATGCGAGCTCGTTCTCGCGTTATTCGTGATGCTCATGTGTTGTCTTCGTTACTGACGCTGCATCTCTGCGCAGCAGGGATAAGCGGCATCGTGTCGCGACTCCTGCAAGTTTCTGTGACCGACCTAGTCAGTGGACCGCATCCCAGTGTGCTCACTGCAGAAGCTGGGCACGTCTTGCCTGGACTGTAAGCTGTGGCAGCTGTGAAGATGAGAGCAGGGTGAGATGCCTCTGTGCCCCCCCCCCCCACCCCAGCCACTCAGAAATAATCATTAGGGAGATGGAAATATTTGGATTGGTGGCAGGGAGGAGTGCAACTGAGCTCAGTGTGACAGGCAGACTGGCGTGAGTTAGGGGGGAACTTTCAACACCAAGATAATCTCACACTCCCCCCTGCCTAAAAAAGACCCCTCATCCCCCTACCATCCAAGTGTGCAGTACTCACTTCCTTTTTAAAACCTCGTGTTTACAGTGCAAAACAAGTTTATTTATGTGTTCAAATATATGTAAGACATGGTTAAAGTATATCAGGATTTTGTAATCGCATGTCCTTGTATGTTTCCGTTATAAAGTGGGAATATTTTTAACTTGATTAGTATTTAGGGATGTATTAAGCTACTTCCTTAAATTAGCCTGAGCTTTTCTTGGTACCGTGAGGGTATGCCGAATAGATTTCTACCCTAGAAGCACAAAAGCTGCTCACTGTTAAGGAGAAAGCTTTGCTGAACTTTCATGGAAGACCTAAACATGTCCTTCACAGAATGCCAGGCTATAAACAACATTATAGCGTCTCTGCAGGGGCAGCGTTCCACAAATCACACAGATATTCTTCTTAAGCAGAGATGTACTGGGTACTTTTTTCCACGTCAGCACATAGGCGAATTAAGCAGAATTGTAAAAACTGATGTTTTACGTAGCTCCAGATTTGCGTATTTCTGTCGAAGGAGTGGAAAAAAAATCCCATAAACAAACGGTGTATTTCAGGGCTGAAATGAGGGAAACATCTCAAAGACGTATCTATAACAGAAAGTGGGTTTTATTTCCGAACTCGATAAAGCAGGGAAAGTTTAGCGCGGCCTCAGCGCTGTGGTGTTAGGGTGGAATGGCACCCTAATGTGTGTGTCCCTGAGACCGATTCCCGATTCTCGGACTCAGAGGTGACACACACATCACACACTTACAATACGGAATAAACAGAAATGATTTTGTTTTGCTTCCTTGGGTTCGTGATCTATTTCCATAAGCCTGCCGGAGGCCAGGTCAGCAGTACTGGTGTATAAGGGTCTTTGTGCTGAATGTGGTTAGATGTAGCCACCCTATGTCCAGGGTAGTCAGGTGTTACTAATGACAGGGGTCGTGGAAGTGAGGCTTCCCATCCCCGGGGGTTCATTAAGGGCCGGGAGGAAGCTTAACGAGTTTTTCCCTGCGCTTTGCATAAATGAGGGCCAATGTATCACCTGGCCACTCCGAAGCCATCGCTCACAGGGCCTGAAACGACAGGACAATCCCTCTGCGTTTTCCCTGGACAGGGGGCATCTTGTCACTGCGTCCCCAATGTGTATTGCCCTGCCCCCTAGGCACAGGGGACCGCGTCCTCTCGCACTCTGGGATTTCCACCAAAATCATTTAGTTGTATTTTCTGTCTCAGGACCTTGAGGTTCCAAAATTATTTTATCTGAAAATGAGCTATTTAAGTGACAGAAGTAACTGGGTTTTAAGATGATGATTTTTGGGTTGATGATGCTTCTTTGTACTGCTTTTGTCTGTCTGTGGAATGTAGGAATTATGTATATGGACCCCAGAACAGCAGTGTCAGGACAGCAGCTTCAGAAGAACCGACTCAGGAGAGCAGCTTCAGGAATGAAGACTCAAAAGAGCAGCTTCAGGAATGAAGACACAGGAGTGCAGCTTCAGGAATTAAGACTCAGGAGGGCATCTTCAGGAATGAAGACACAGAAGAGCAGCTTCAGGAATGAAGACTCAGGAGAGCAGCTTCAGGAATGAAGACTCGGGAGAGCAGCTTCAAGAGAACAGACTCAGGAGATCAGCTTCAGGAGAGCAGACTCAGGAGAGCAGCTTCAGGAATTAAGGCTCGGGTTAGCAGCTTCAGGAGAGCAGCTTCAGGAATGAAGACTTGGGAGAGCAGCTTCAGGAGAGCAGCTTCAGGAATGAAGACTCGGGAGAGCAGCTTCAGGAGAGCAGACTCAGGAGAGCAGCTTCAGGAATGAAGACTCGGGTTAGCAGCTTCAGGAGAGCAGCTTCAGGAGAGCAGACTCAGGATAGCAGCTTCAGCAATGAAGACTCGGGTTAGCAGCTTCAGGAGAGCAGCTTCAGGAGAGCAGACTCAGGAGAGCAGCTTCAGGAATGAAGACTCGGGAGAGCATCTTCAGGAATGAAGACACAGAAGAGCAGCTTCAGGAATTAAGACTCGGGAGAGCAGCTTCAAGAGAACAGACTCAGGAGATCAGATTCAGGAATTAAGACTCAGGTTAGCAGCTTCAGGAGAGCAGACTCAGGAGAGCAGCTTCACGAATGAAGACTCAGGAGAGCAGCTTCAGGAAAGCAGACTATGGATTGGATACTCAGGAAAGCAGCTTTAGGAGAATAACTTCAAGAGACTAACTAAAGGAGAATAACCTAAGGAGGTCAGTCTCAGGAGCGCAACTTAGGAAGAGAAGCCTGGAAAGAACAGTGGCAGGAGAAGAGCCTCGGAGGCGCTAATTTTACTGTGAGACCCCAAAGCAGATAATGTGTGTCCTACAGATGTTATGCCTGGAAGGTTGTTGCTCCTGTCACTCCTCTGTTTGCTCCACTGACCCTGGACCCTCCCTCTTCTGTTGTACACATGATTACTGTGGGAATTGTCTCACCATCAGCTGTTCAGTCCCCCCCAACCTTGGAGGCGTCTGCCTTGTTTTCACCTGTTCCCTTCCGTCTTCTGCGGAACCCCCTGTCCCAGCCCTAAAACTGGAGGGGAACCTTCCTGTTTCCTTCTGTCCAGGTAACTGTCATTCTCCTGTCCCTAAAGCTAGCCGGTGCCTGTCCTGGATCTGTGGCACCTCTGTGGAGTAAAGTGTGGTTAGTGCAGCTCAGCCAGGCAGAGCTGTCTGCCTGATAGGTGACCTTTTTAGTATTTTGAGAAAATACAGAAATACACCATCCTTACACAGAATACACACACACACTGTAGTACAGGGTGCTTGGAATGATAGGTTTCAAAGTTGATGTGTCGTTCTTGCGTATTTTGATATGAAGATATCACCCTCCAGTCCTCCAGTCATACAGCATTCAGGTACGATTCAGGCGCTGCGACTTGCATCACGACCAATGTTCCTTCGTCTGATGTCCCCAAGCATATTTGAACGAGCCTTGGAAGAAACAAAGCATGCTGGGCAGCCCCCAGTAGGCGGACGTGGTTCGCGTCCTGGTGGTACGAGTGAGGGCGGTCGGGGGGGAGTGGGCAGGAGGTGTGGGGAGGTGACAGGGGGTCAGCTAGCCCTGCAAAAAAGTCCTCCCCCCGCACCCGACATTGCTGCCCGAGGGTGCTGATCGTAGCCACTTCCCCAAACTTAAAATGCACAAGTAGCAGTAGCTTAACTCCCAGTGTACAGGGGGAACAATAAAAACCCATGACTGTTTATTTATGTAACACCCCCCCCCCCACGAACCCGCCCCCGCTGCCCTCCTGCTGTCCACAGCTACCTGCATTAAATGGACTTCAGCAGATCCTCTTAGAGGTATCCTTTCAATGCATCTCGCTTACCTTCCAGTACGCGGTCTGCACTTGCTTATGCAATCAAAATCCCATAATGACCCTGTGCCTTAAAATCCAAAAAAAAACCCTATCGCGTGATTTCCTCCTCTCATCTATCACGGCTGGCAGATTTTATGTGCATGTGTGTGTGTGTGTGTGTGTGTGTGCGCGTGTGTGTATATGTGCACGAACATGTTTGTGTGTGTTTCTCGACCCACATCCCCGAGGTTCAACACCTGACAGGAGTCACATTAGAATGTAGCTTCTCTTGTCTCTTTCTGGGTGATGTTTTTCAGGATTTGGACGGTGATGGTTAATTTTTAATGTGACAACTTGATGAAAGAATATTGCATATATTGATACTTTCTGAGTTAACGTCATCAAATTAACAGGAACAAGCAAAACTATGGAAAACAGGAGGAGGGGATGATGTAATTAAGATTCCTGAGTCAAAACCCCATCCAGATGAATGTGTGAAGGAAATGGATGTTTTCCCCTTTCCTGTTTTTTTTCTGTGCGGTACCATATGCTTGTATGGTATAACATTGGGATGCATGTACCCACAGTTCACTGTGTCCCCAAGTCTTCCACAGCTCCACAGAATCCTGCTCCAAATACTCGGAAATGACTCGCTCATGAACTTCTTTCTCCTCAGATCATCCTCTCTCAACGGAACGGACCATTTCAGATCATCCCGGCACCAGAGCGCCGGAGCACACGATGAAGAATGAACGATATCGCTATTGCTGTTGCAGACTCATCGCCTCGTTGCATATTGAGACGCCTGCAGTGGTCGCGCTTGTCCCTGCTTATGCTGGTGTTTGTGTGAGGACACACCAGCGAGGCCTTAGATGGAAAGTGAAGTTCCAGTCTGTTGATGTAGGTCTCGGTTCCTTAACCGCTAAGCCCTTTTGGACTTCACACAGGCATCGATAGCGGGTGTCCCGTTAGATGACAGAATCCGCTTCTCTGGGTGAGACCCAGTGAACGCCACCCCTACAGCACCACCCCCTGCTCCTGCGCCTTCAGAGGAAGCCCCCAGCTGGCCTTGCGGAGGGCTGCCAGATGCCAGAGTGTTGCTCTGTGGCCCCAGCAGGGCAGACGACCCCAGGTCTTGCCCAGAGCTCCACCACGTTCGCCACGGCCGAGACGGCATTGTGGAGTCAGCGCTGGGCCACCACACACAGCAGGAGGCGCTCTGAGCCCGGAGGCTGGAAGGGGCTGATATTGTGCCCCCTTAAGCCACTCCCTTCTCCTGGACATAGTATGTGGTGACGTCAGAGACCAGATATACTAGACTGAATATACTAGATCTATACTAGAGTGGACTCGCATTCATCACTTCTGCAGAGTAGCTTCCGGTTCAGTCCTTGTTCTGAATATCTCCCTGCCTGGGACTGGGGCCCTCAGAGGGGCTGTGAGCACTGGGGGTGTCCGTGGGACTTCAGACAGCTAGGTGTAGTCCCCCGGAGGGAGTGACGTTCAGGTTCAGGCAGGCAGATGTACTGGGGGAGTGTTCAAATAACTACTGAACTCTGGCTAAATAGTCATTCCGTGTGTGTCCACAATCTTAGTAGCAAATTAGAGCATTTCTAATATATATATATTTTCTTTTTATACCTCTTATACAGTGGTTTGATCCACCCATCCATTTTCTGGGGTCGTAAGGGGTCCGGAGTCTATCCCAGAGGCCACAGGCGCAAGGCAAGGAACAACCCAGGATGGAGCGCCAACCCGTCACAGGCGGTGCTTTCAGGTTGTGTTATTTTTAGCTGTTGCTCACCAGCCTCCGTGGAACAAATAAAAAAAATCCACCCATTTATATAATAATAATAAAAATCGTAATAATGACAACAATGATAATTGTGCTGTTATTGTTGCCATAATTTGTTGCTGCTGGTTGTGATTATGGTGGTAATACTCCTGTACAGCTCACACAACAAGAAGGGTGACGTTATCGTCATCACATATATATTTGCAAACTAAATGTAAATTTAAGTTAATATATCCCCTTCTGTTAACAAATTTTGTTATATTCGTGTGTTTTTTTTTTTTGTTTTTTTTTTGATGTTGTGGGAACCTGTGAATGTAATCAGAAAAGTAAAAATGCCAAAAGTCTCGAATTTTGTTTGGTTACTTATGGTTAAGGTTAAGGTCGTCATGTTGGAATTAGAGTTTTCCCCAAAGAAATGAATGGAGAGTCCCCACAAAGATATAATCACAAACCTGTCTGTGTGCTTGTGTGTCTGTGACTGTGTGATCGTATAAATTCATACAACGCGAAAGATCTGATTAAAATTTAATAAGAAAAGTTGAAAGAAAAATTCATAAATAAGATGCAAATTCGAAACAAATTACTGCATTTTTGCTCACATGTGCTTGTGATTCAGTTTAATTTACTGAATACTTGCTCTAAAATACTTTCAAACTTCTGCAGGATCAGATCGTATTTGTTTCTTACTAAATGGCTACATAAGATTGCAGTTCAATCTCTGCGCTTTCCTTCGCTAGCTAAAATACTACAGTACTGTTACATTTTATTTATTTTATACACATACAGCAAACAATAGGCAACTGCATTAATTAACATTTAACTCAACAGGTGTTACGAAAAAACTGCTCTTAAATGGAATTCAATTGCAATACTAGATACATAAATTGATCAAATTTAACATAACCTAAGTATTAATTTTCCAATTATACATATTCGATTTGACGTGCCGGTTGTTTTAGGTAATTGGATAATTATCTAAAATTTAGCATCTCTACATTCTGTGTCATATACGTTTTTAAGCAAGTCGATTATAAAATTTATTATTGACTTGATATTTTCTATTATTTTTAAAATGTTTATTGCTTCTAGTCTTTCCTTGTGTGATGTTATTGTCTGTGCAATACCCGGTAACAAATCGCGACATGTTTTGTTTTGCACACGCACAACTCGACTGACCTCTAAATAAATCTATGCTGTATACGAGAGCTGCTTATAGCGATTTATTATTACGCATATCATCTATAAACATTACATATTACATGCAGCGCCGAAACTAATGTTTCATATTAATGAGATTTTGTGAATTAATGCGATTCCTCCCTCCTGACATTTGCATTCAGAACACGACCGCCTATATTTTAAGTCGATACGTCAATCGCACTTTAAATATACCTGCCTCTTGGGCTTCCTTCCTTTGCACAATAAGTTGTTTTTACTATTTTAAGCACCTAACTGGAAGGTCCGCCTTCGCTGCGTGCAGTTGCACATTATGAGTCGCTAGAGGGCGCCACGATGCCTCACTGTTCGAGAAGAAATTCCAATTAACAGCCGCAGCCGCGTCTGGCAGTGTGGTCCCGTAAGAGGAAAATGCTAATTTCCCGACGCTGCGTGCTGCTATTGGCTTCGGAAACCCGTCACATTACGGGTGGGAGGAACCGGGAGGTTGCGTGTATAAAGCCGCAGATTGCCCTTCGCCGCGCTTCAGGACTGCGCTTGTGCGGTAAAGCTAGTGATCGGTTGGAGCGCTTGCAATGACAGCGAACGGGAATTTGTTAGTTTAAATACACATGAATATATATATAGCTTATTGCAGAAGGCGGACAGCGCGCTGCATGCATTTCTTGGTAAACGTGCATGAAGTGAGCCGTGCTGAGAGAGGATTTGCAGCCGGGTGTCCCACTGAAGCGAACTTCTGCTTGTTTTTTTGAACATTGAACCCCTGACAGCCTCCTGCTGTCACACGGACCGGCACGCGGCAATTAGATTACGATCACTCTACATACCCAAACCGTTCTGTGAATTATTATTCTTGTTATTTTTTATTTTTGTGCAATTGTTATATTATGGGCTTTTAAAGCTCATGCATCATACATGCATTTTTTTTCTTAAGAGACTGAAAACCAACTTGAAAAAAGACGGGAAGAAATATTCAGAAGTAGTCTGCAGTAAGTCAGGTTGGTCTCTCTGACTTCGCTGTCTGAAGTTTTCGTTTTGTGCTTGTGGTGTTACGGTGAACTTATAATCTAATATAAGCTGTCAACAAGGAAACGGGCGATCTGACAGCTCAAGTTGTTATACTGACATCTGTAAAAATAACTGTTTTTTTGCGGACTAACGGCTAGACCGGACACATTTCCGCGTGTACGTTTTGATTTCCAAAGGCCATTCCTGGTGGCGATCACCGTCATATTGGCATTACGGACAGGTTTCGTTGCATGAACTGACATGGCCACCGACCTCGCCATGAGCGCCGAACTGCCCAACAGCCCCTTGGCCATCGAGTACGTCAACGACTTCGACCTGATGAAGTTCGAGGTTAAGAAGGAGCCCCCCGAAGCAGAGCGGTACTGTCACCGCCTGCCCACCGGCTCCCTGTCCTCCACCCCGCTCAGCACACCCTGTTCGTCCGTGCCTTCCTCGCCCAGTTTTTGTGCCCCCAGTCCCGGGACACAGCCAGCCCCCAACCCCAACAACGGCGTGGGCGGCAGCATCAATAACAACAACCAAAGCTCCACGAACAAGGGGCAGTTGGAGGACCTTTACTGGATTCCTAATTACCAGCACCACCTGAACCCAGAAGCCCTCAACCTGACACCGGAGGACGCCGTGGAGGCCCTTATTGGCAACGCGCATCACCACCACCACCATCACCACCATCAGCCCTTCGAGAATTACCGGGGCCAGCAGTACGCTGGGGAGGACCTGTCCACCGCCTCCACAGGACACCACCACCAGGCCCACCACCACCATCACCACCACCACGGCCACCACCTGCGTCTGGAGGACCGCTTCACGGACGAGCAGTTGGTCAGCATGACGGTGAGGGAACTGAACCGGCAGCTGCGCGGTTTCAGTAAGGAGGAGGTCATCCGCTTGAAGCAGAAGCGCAGGACCCTGAAGAACCGCGGCTACGCGCAGTCGTGCCGCTACAAGCGCGTGCAGCAGCGGCACATGCTGGAGAGCGAGAAGTGCACCCTGCAGAACCAGGTGGAGCAGCTGAAGCAGGAGGCCGCCCGCCTGGCCAAGGAGAGAGATCTCTACAAGGAGAAGTACGAGAAGCTGGCGAGCCGCAGCTTCACGGCCAGCGGCAAGGACTCCCCCGGCAGCAGCCACGGAAAAGCCGGCTCGGCCGAGTTCTTCATGTGAGCCCAGTTTCCTTTAAAGACTTGTTTTGCGCTTTGGTCGACTATTTTTTACTTATGTTTTGTTTGTTTTTCTCTTAGTTTGAGGACTTTTGTTCAAAGCTATCATTTTAACAACACGCAATGACATATTTGAATATTGTAAATACAGAAATTATATAGAGATATTTATGGAATTGTAAATGCGAGAGATGTATATGTCATGTGGGCGGGTCTGAAACGCTAGCTGCGACTTAGATTTGGTTTGGCCCAAGGTTCCCGTAACGAATTAAAGCTTCGAATTGAAGAAATTGAAGTACGATACACAATTTTAAATGTAGTGTAAGTACCCCAGATTTCTTACTAAAAACTAATGGCACTGGATGCCGGCTTCTCACTGCAGAGAACCGGCCGTGGAAAGTATTTCGATGTGGAAAGGGAATCATCATTACTTCGTCTAATTCTCATAGACAAAATTTAAAAGGCATAAATTACAACATGTTTTCTTAACATTATAAGTCTTACTGAAACTTATATTGATGTAACCCTAATGAAAGAGGGAAACGGCACAGTTTTCTTGATTTTTGATTTACGCATTTTTGAGTGTCTTAATACGAACGAGTCTTACGAATAAGGATGAAGACGGGACGTCCGGACAAAACGTGTTTCCTGAAACTGGAATTAAGACACGCCGAAGGAGGCAAAGCAATACATTTTTATAAACGAGGTGTCGGACTGTCTGTCAAAGGGAATCTGAACTGGATCCACAGGGGAACCAATGTACTGTGAAAGGACTACACGACCATCAAGTCTTGTATAGCAACTTTTAGCAGCCCAGCATGCAGGACATGTATGGTTTTACGACACCCCCCCACCCCCCCCCCCCCCCCCCCTCCCCCACAAACCCCCACACACAAACCTCTACGACGAGCGGGGAGCGCCGGGCCCCTCCCCCCCCCCCC
>JAODKE010000088.1:6437310-6449259 GCA_026779605.1 Mormyrus hasselquistii
CAACCGCGAAGCGGGGAACGGAGTGGTTTTACACCCCCCCCCCCCCCCCCCCGCCCCCCTCCACCATAACAACCCCAATTTGACAAGATGTGAGGGGGGGGGGGCACATGTGCGCCAACCCCCCCTCCCCGGTACCACCACCACCTCCAGTAGCCCCCCCCCTCCGCCCCCGCTGCATACTTTCCTCTTTCGCTTAGGCAGATAGGGTACTTAGACATCCACCTTGCGGGGGGACCCCCCCCGGGGTGAGATACTGTAGGAGACCGCGAATGTCCCGTTCAATGGAGCGGCTGTTGCTCTCAAGTTAGATTTTTCTATCGTTTTCGAACAAAACCAATCTGAGCCAGATTTTACAGGTATTTATTTTCACGTGTAAATAATGTAGAGTACAATTCTTATTTCCATTTATTTGTGCAAGCGTTTTTTTTTTGACTGAGTTAAATGTCTTAATAAAATGTTTGTATGTCACAGCATGCAAATAATGTGCGATACTGTCATTTGAACGATCGCAAGCATAATGCACTATAGCGGTATTAACTGGGAAATCACAGCCAGCTAAGTTTCATAAGCAAAGCTGTCGTCCCATCGCGACTCTAGAATACGATATTTACTAATGCAGTCGAGTGAAATGGCATCCAATATCACAGCTGGTAATGTAAAGGACTGCAATTGCTGCTACTTGTCTGTTCGCCAACTTTGTTCAACAGCGAATCAATGGATACAAACAATTTGTTTTAATTGTTTTAGATGTTAATAGATACGAAATGTATGATCGTTTGATTATCTATTAAGTGTACATCTACGGTCATGTAGTTCAAATTAAAGATCTTTTATCAATACATGTTTGTATAATGTCAGGTTCACCGCGGTGATGGAGATTACATTAGATTATTTTCTATACATTTATTTATTTAAAATGACATGCTTAGATTGCCTGGTTCACTATAACATACCGTACCACAGATAATAATAAGGGTTACGCTGTAGGCAGAGCAGCACGGTCATTTTCCATAATAAATGCTTTAATGTGTTTCTCGCATCACGCGATACATTGGAATACGTTGTATCATCCTGCGTATATGCCAATATGCGTTTGACATTTAAAGAGAAAAAGAAAACAGGTTTCTTAAAGTTTTCACACTTTTATCAAACTCTCGACTAGAAATGGAAAAACTCCAACGGCAGCGAGCAACTCCGATCTGTTTATGATATCCGGTTAATCAAATGAGGATCCGAAAACAAAACCACACAATTAATTACCATAGTTGCAAATATAATATAAAATACAGCATGCAAAATTGTACTGTATCATTTACATGTAAGGAATTATTTAAGCAAAGTTAATAATCAAATTTAAATAAAAATGTATAATGGCGTATAGGCAAGATGGGTGGAACAGTCTTGTATGTAGCGATATGTCTGTACAAATTGGAGAAAAAATTTAGTGTCCTGGGATATTAAGGTTAAAACTCAGTGTTTCCAAACGGAATGTTGTTCAGAATAATGTTTTAATAATATTTAATAAAAAATAAATCTGTGCCCGGTTTTTTATGTTCCTTCATGCTAAACTGTCATTAAACATGAAACAGCGTTAAATCTGAGAGATCTGACAGGTTGTATAGTGCAAACATCATTACGCGTAAAGCGTGATCGAAATCCGACGGACACAACGATTCCTTATCTCACTAACAAAAACAATACTTTAACCACGGTTTTCCCTTTCATTTCAGCGTTGCGTAACTAACCAAATGCCATTTCCTAAGATTTACCAAAAACCTTCCAGCCTTCCAGAATTATAACTGTCTACGTCTCTTGGCAACTATTTCGTTAAATAATATGTTTAATAGTTCAAATAACTGCTGTACTTAAATCGTTAGTAATAAATTAAAATTCCACAGCCTTCGGAAATAATTATGTCCTTAAATGCAAATTTCTGAAATACCGGTAAAAGATAATGATCAGACAAATGAAGTATATCCAACCATACACTGCTTTAGTAATCACCACGTAGGCCTAGTTTTATTTAATAATACTAAATCGTTTTCTTCTCTGAGTGACCTAAAGATGATCGTTTACTATAATAGTTACGTAGTCATCTTTTTTTCCTTTTATAAATATTCGTGGAATATAAAATACAAAACAAAAACAACCAACGTGGTTTAAAATTTTTGAAAATAAATTATAATTACGAAATATTTTTATAAACAGCGGAATGCGTTGTGCAACAAAACAACTGGTTTACAATAACAATCAACTAAATGAAAAACATTTGGATCGACAAAGTGCGGAGGCCAATGAATTAAGGGTACTCCTGAAAATTAGTTCGGTCATTAAACTCGCAGACAGCATTCCGAATTGACTATTACTTGCTATTTTAAACCTGCCATGTGGTGAGTTTTCATGAAAATAAATAAGTATACAGGCCTATTTAACTTTACTTGAAAACGAGTAACGGTAAATATATTTTCTCGGCAAACCCTGAAGTAACTGTCTCATGCGCACTTACACTGCGGTCGTAGGGGACTCGGTATTTATATAAAGTTATACAGTTTAAAAGAAACGGTAATGCATGAGTGGTCTTATCATGTAATGGATAGACATGTGCTACTGATAAAGACATTACCTCGAACTCGCAATTGAAAATTTTACTATAAACACGTCAGTAACACCAAAACGTTAAGAAAAACGTTGTTGGATTTATTTGTCAGTACCTGCCCTATAGTTTTTGCGCACCCACAGTGTCTGAGGTCGCCTTGGCGGGCGGTTGTCTGATACACAGAATGCAAAGGTGTGTGCGTTTTTTTTGCGCGATTAATGAAAATTGATATTTTCCATTATAGCGAATCCTCGACCTGCATGAAGACGCCCAGCTGCTCACGTGTCCTGGTCTGAATACGTCTAGCGGGATTTTATTTTCGACTTTCTGTCTAAAGCCCGCGGACACGAGTGAGACATTAACTCAGGTGATTCCTTTCCCAAAGAAGCCTTTATATTTGCCGTTTATTTTCTCTTTCATACCACAAGACCAGATCTTATGAAGTTTGCAGGAAAAGGTCGCACCAGACGTTTTAAACTAATTATTCCACACGGGGAACATATTTACACCAAGTAATTTGCCAAAGCGATTTTAAGAAGCTTTTCCGAGAGTTTATGTGTCAGTTAGAAAGCTCTGCCTTTCTTGAGTTTGTCCGAAAATTTGCATGGCTTTCGATGTGTCGTCAATGTCCTTGATATTGGCAGGGATTTTAGGATTGTAACATAATTGACTTTATTCATTTTTGTGGTGCGTGTCAAAGTTTAAGTTCACTTGTGGCAGAGCAAAAAAATCAGCCAGCCCGATCATCTTTTTTCGCTCTGCAAAGTTAACTGTCTTACATTCTCTGAGTAATAAAACCATTAATGCACGTACATATTAGAGTGCATCGTTCGTGCATACATCCATACATCCATCGTCAATATCGGCTGCCCCTGACGGAGTGACGCCCGCCTGGAGACGGACGCCAGTCCATTACGGGGCACTTCAGAGTTACCAACGTTAGTCAGCTGGCTGGCGTGAGATTCTCAATTCAAGACGTCTGCACACGCATTTACATGTATGTAAGAGTTTTATAACTTTGTAAATAGTATGTAGGGTTTGGAAACTACCCCAACGATCTTGATATAGTTAATCATAGGTGGAATGTAATAGAATAACAGATTTGCCCTTAGATTTCTTGCGAGAGCGTGAGAGTCAGAAAGCGTGAGCGTCACGCCAGATTCGTGAGAGCTGGCAGCCCTGGCACCAACATCCAGCGGCTCGGGGTCACTGAATTAGGGTGATAGACTATCACAGCATTACGGTAGAAACAAGAGCGTCTGGAAGGGAGAGGAACTACTCTAGTAATATTTATCTATAAACGTTCCTTTTTACTTTTCTTTGTTTAAATTAGGTTTTTGTGCTTGTTCTTCCTATTCAGACGGAATTATGCAAGCTCACGTTCAACAAGGACTGCTGTAGGAGATTTAGACCCTGGTTTTGTGTCATGGCTGAATAACAGTCGGCAACCATTTGACCTGGTTGAGTTTCGTTGCTGAAAGATTTTTCAAGTCTACTGCGGAGGGGTGGAGTCTGATGACACCCTGTGAGATCCTCCAATCAGACAGGGCTGAGTCACCAGGCCCTCTCTACTGAACACTCTTGACCCGGGCCTTATGTGCTGGATCTGCGTTTTTGCCTTTATTTAAGCTTGTATTTTGCTTATTATACTGAACGGAGTTAGGATATCCGGCGTCTGGTCGCTCAGTCCGCTGGACACATCTGCGGTTCAGCTTGGCTGCCACGTTCTCGCCGCTGCTCGCAACCGCCGTTGGGTGCCCTGGGCTGCAGAGGCGGGATATATCAAAACACATATCAGCTTATGTTTCCTTTGGCCAAAATGCAAATATCACATTAAAAACAGGACTAACGCAGCCAGCCTGTGTACCCTAAGCATGCATGTAGTGACATTAAACTCCTGTCTGTAAGCGGTGTTCTTTCTGTTAGCTATGGAGAGTACTTCAGGCTGCCGCCCAGGCTAACTCAGCAAACCCTCCCCCCCGCATTAGCCTCCCTTCATTTCTGCTGATTCAGAGCATACAGCAGCCTGTCTGTCAGCTCTCCCCGCGGCCTGCTCCGCGCGTGCGTGTGTGTGTTATAACGCACCGTGCTCGTGTCGCTATGTTCCTCATCTCCGCCCCGTCTTATTTCAGGTGCCCTTCACGCTCCCGCAACCCCCGGCGCGATCTGACACGTAAGCAGCCTCCTGCCTTTGAACCCCAAAAATGAATTAAAGGGTCATGAAGAGCGAGATCCTGCTTGCGGGCGCATTCCTGGGTGCGTGAACACGTACGCGTGCCGCGTGAGTGTGCGTGCGTTCTGTGCGCACGTGCGCTGTGTAGGTTACGCATACGCTGCCGGGGGCATGATGGAGTCCCTCGGTGTCCCTGCGGTGAGCTTCTCTGGGATTCAGTGCACAGGGCCCTGCGTCTCTCTTTGTGCATTGGTGCGTCCGCACACGCATGTGAGCTCTCCACAGACCTTAATATAGCTGATCACGCTCAGTAGTGACTGCGCCGTGTCCCAGAGTCCCGTACGGTGTGTTCCCCTTGCCGGCTGAGGGTGAGCGGCATCCCAGAGCGACTCCGGGTGGAGCTGAGGTTAACTCCCTCCCCGTCACAGGCACACGGCAGCGGGGTCCTGACACGTCGTGATGGCACCACGGTCAGATAAAAATAACCGAAGATGCCTCTATTCTTGTACCCAGAGCATCCACAGCTCTGTGATGGACAAACTGACATGCTGAAAGAACAGGCAGCAAGCCTCAGCGGGTTAGGACACTGCGCTTACGCTCGGAAGGGTGCTGGTTCAAATCCAGGAGTTGGCAGAATGATGTCACTGTTGGGCCCCTGATCGAGGCCCCTTAACCCTCCCCAGTTGCTTCCAGACACTGTCTGTCCCTGCTTTCTCAATTTTCTAAGTCTCTTGGATATAAACGTCTGCCGAATTTAAATGCTGCTCTGTTTAACTTCTTACATACAGGATCATGTTTGCTTTCTTAAATACTGTTATTATTCTCTGAGGATGCACTTGATCCTGTGGGAAGATTGTGACTGTGTGATCACTTATGAACAGCAGGCATCCACCGTATGATGAAGCTTCCCGGGGCTCGTGGTGGAGCCCCCCCACCCTCAGGAGGTGCCCCGCCCTCCTCCTCCACCCCCTGGGGAGGCCTGGGGCTATACTACGTAACCTGCGCGTGTAATCAGAAGAAAAATGAATGAAGAGGCTGAGTGGTCTCCTCGGCCGGCCTCAATCGACAATCAATTATTCTATTAACCTTGGCAGAAGCCGCAGTACTGAGAGCGGCTCACCGGAGCTCTAGGAAAGATCCGGAAAAGCCTCCACTCTATGGTCTCACACACACACATGTGGGAGCATATGTATGAACTCACTCTCTGCAGCAGGCACAAAGACACGCACAGACACACAAACACACACACGCACATACACAGACACGGGTTTGTAATTATATCTTTGTAGGGACTCTCCATTCATCTCTATGGGCAAAACCCTATTCCCAACTATGACGACCTTAACCCCTACCCAGCCCTAACCTTAACCACAAGTAACAAAACAAAATACAAGACATTTTGGAAAAGAATGTTTACTTTTTTGATTGCTTTCTTGGATTTTTACAAAATCAAGGTTATCGACAAGGTAAAATATTGGAAATTTTCATCACATTGTGGGATAATCTGGTCCTCACAATGTACTACTTACAAACACACATGCACCCTGCGTCTTAAACACATGCAGTCCAGTTTTTACCTCAGATTTCTGTGTAGAAATACCCAGCCAGGTCCAGGCACAGGCAAACAGGGCAGCTGGCAAATGGCCCAACCGGCAGAAGGAATCATGAAAGTCATGAAAAAATACATGACGTTGCTGGACGGCTCTAAGTAACCGCAGGACACAGGGGAACTGGCTCATTGATGAACTTTGGCTTTGACTTTGATCACGGCGCGCAAGCAGCTCTTTCTGTTTCTATAATGTTAGCATGCTCAGAATATCATTCTGCACGTGTGATGTAGTAATACATTGCTGCATGCCCATTAAAAGGCACCGTATGGGAGTACATTGAATTGAACTGAATCGTGAGTTTTCCTGGTAGGTGGGGCTCCCTTGGGTCTTGCCTAGGGTCCCCTGAAAAGGTAGATCGGATCTCAGGTACACAGTGACACTGTGAACCAATCGCAGTAAAGTAAATGAAAAATTCAGGTTATGGGTATCGCTGATTTGTGGGAACTTATGACCGATGACTGTGATGATGACGATGCACCGCCAACATTTCCCAGCCATGATCGGCCCCGATGAGACGGACGTGGCCACCGGCTCAGCTGTGACATCCAGGCACGAGCGCCTCACGTGCCCCCCTATGCAGCTCAGCACTGTGTAAATACTCCTGGTGATAAATGGGTCACCTTTGAGTCAATGCAGCAGATTTAGCTGCGCGGAAACGCTCACCTACGTTAGAGGGCCGCGCCCAGGAGTGGAGAGAGGGAGTTGAGGGCACAAGCTGGACAGGACAGCCCTTATCAGCCGTCCACTCTCAGATGGCAGGAGGAAGGAACAATTTTAATACAAAACACAAAATGTTCTGCTGTGTCAGACATACTGGCAGCTCTGTGATAAACCTAACGAATAAAACACGAATGTCTGAATGTTCCATAATACAGACACATGTCTTTAGTCCCTTATAAAATTAAAATGAAAGCCCATTGGCTAATTGCCGAGTAAGATCAGAATCCATTGGCTGCGATTGGTCACTCATGGAGTGAAAAGTGAACTGGCGCTGGATTTTTTGAAGTGAAATGTGATCGGCCTCCCCGTGATCTCCAGACCGTCCATCAGGTGGAGCAGTTTTGCTGCAACACCTTCCTCAGGATTAATCTCCTCAAAGGTGGCTTCAGTTCGCCAGTGGGTTTTAATAAGATTCAGTGTGTCTGATTTCGGGCTTTACTGGGGCGGTATTTTCTCCTTGGTCTGGAATCGGATGATTACCACGGTCAGCAGAACTGTAACCATTATGATACCTACGTCTGGGTTATTTGTGGCTTCCTTCAGGGCTGAACCTGCCTCATCCCTAAGAAAAGAACCCTGTTTAGGGCAGAAGCTGGAGCAGGACCTCAAGGTCTTGGGTTCGAGTCAACTGCTATACATGTGGAGTTTTCCAGTTTTCCGAAAAATCCAAAGGCCATCTGTGCCCCTGGTTAGTGTGTAGCTCTACTTGTGCCTTAGGGAGCCCCCTGCATCTTCTCCGCAAGCACAAATCCTGCTGGGAGATCTGGGTCACAGCGCCCCCTGCTGGAGGAAGCTCAGGGCATGATGCATGGGACACACTGAACCGGACGCCATCGGTAGTGAAAATTAACTTCATGTAACGTGATTCGCAGGCACAGTAGTGGGAAAACACTTCACCGTGTTCCTTTAAATTATCAGCGAATACATTTGCTCAGGTGTCACTGGATTGTTAAGTTAATTGAATCCCGATTGGAGGAGGTGGTAATGTGGTGTCTGCACACTGGAGGCCGTCAGCGTCTGTGACATCCGTGTCTGTCTTGTCAGGCAACCCAGTTCCTTTCAGACAGGAAATGTGGCTGCTTCTATAGGGACGGTGCCCTGATGTGGATCTAATGTTTGATTTGATGGAGATCTGGAGCTTGGAGATGGTTTTCAGGAGAAGCTCAAGTCAGCTGAAGAAGGAGTTGATCAAGATGAAGAGGTGAGAGAGAGAGCATCCCCAAAGGCCCAGGAAAGACGCAGGATCTAAGACCGGTGTAATGGACACTTGACACATCTGACACATAATCATCTCAGAAACGGCATAAACACCTGCAGGCTGCAAACCCCCGGAGTAGGAACCTTCTGGCAGCAGACCTGTCACTGAATCCTCATCGCGTTCCGAGAGACGCAAAAAGCGCTGAGGGTGTCGACTTATGGGGCAGCCGTTAAACTAAACCCTGGGGTTCCCGGCAGCAGCGATACGAACGGCATGTAAAAAGCCGAATGCTCACCGACTGTCAGACAAGACGGCCTCGTCCCAAAACGCACCGGGATTAACGTCGCTTCATTCCCGCTGTCACGCCGGCCTCTGACACGCCGGGAGGGACCTGGCAACGAAGACAGACGCTGTCAGAGTTAACAAGCAGAAGAGCAATGCATGGTGGGATACGGAGATAACACGTGATTCACGGCAAACCGCATCCATGTCAGAGCCTGTTAAGAAAAGAACATGAGGTCAGGCTGACGTGTCACCCTCATGGTATCACCCCACCGCCCTGTGTCTATCGCTCGCTGCTGGTATCTGCTTGAGGTGGGGGGGTCGGAGGTGGGGCTTAAGCAGTGTCTCCCATTACTGATGAAGCCCCCCCTGGGAGCCACTCACCAGTGCCCAGCTGGTTTTTTGTATGTGCCGTCCTTCCGGATTGTTCCACAGACTCGGCAGACATGAAAAATGTTGACATTAATGGCCGGAGCAGGGCGGGGGGTGGGGGGGTGAATGCGTTCAGCCACTGTTTATAAACGCACCCATGACACCCGTCACTCGCAGACGAGCGCAAAAGCCACGACTCCCATGTGATGATGATGATGATGATGATGATGATGATGATGATGATGATGATGATGATGATGATGAATTATTGGGGCGGGGGGTTGGGTCCAGGAAGGAGCTGTCCGGACCGCCCTTAGCAAGATGATTAAAGTGGCACAGAAATCTGCTTGCATAACAGCTCTCGGAACAATGCGATCAAAGGCGGAGCAACCTCAAACTGCCACCTCTGCTCGCCCGGGCCGTGACGACCGGCCCGGCCTGCTGCACTCCACAGTTCACCCCCCCATCTCTCCCTTTGTGTCTCCGTCTCCAGTCTGCGACAGTAACAATAATGACACAGCCAGCGCTGCCGACACGAGTAATTATCATAACAATCACAGTAGTATTAATACTCGGGGCTTTTGTGCTTTTGCACTGCGAAAGGGGCCAGGCAGATCATGTGATACAGTGGTGGGAAAGGGATTTGGGGACTTTATTGTGGTGTGGGGGCCGGATGATGGGTTTCAAGGCCAGATGATTTTAGGGAGCGGGAGAAAACGGTCCTACAAACCAGCCGGCACAGGTGAATGAGTGGGCTGACTTTACCCATCTCTGGGATGTCCTTGTCCCCCCTCAAATGCTGCATTAAACAGAGGGGAGTACAGTTTGCCTTAATGTGGTAAAGCCTCACCCTTCGCAAATGTGGTCTGAGGGACCTGTTCTCATTGCCGCCAGCAGGGCGGCAATCTGATATTTTCTGCTTTCGTGTTCCTGGGTGGGTCAGTCAGAGGGCTACATGTCTGGGTGGTGGTGATTGGGAGCAGGGGGGAGATGCAGGCCCCCATGTCCTCTTTGTTTCACCTAATCTCTCTCAGACCTTGAGGTAAAGTGACACCCCCATACAAGGGATTAAGGGCCTCGGTCCTCTGTCTGACTGATCAGACCGACAGCTCAGGCACATGGCTGCTATTAAGGTGTAACAAGACCAAGGTGTGAAATGTCAGGGAATTTTGCTTAACGTGCATTAAACATGCAAAACAAGTGTGAAAATATATCTGCGCTCTGGAACTCGAAAAGGCGGCTTCGATATTTACACATTGTGCTGCAGTTAGCGTGAGGTTTCAGGGTGTGTGTGTGTGTGTGTGTGTGAGCTGGGACCCTGCAGAGAGACATTTCCACACCTAAACACCTGCTGTAATTCCTGGGGGGCTTGTGTCCGTCTCTTGGTTGTGTATTTCATCAGTCTGAAGTCACCTCGGAACGGTAGGAGGGCAGAGGGGCAGGAGACTGAGAAAGAGTGAGACTAAAACAGGCCAACTGGAAGTATCTTAAATGTCTCCAGTAACATGAATTATTATAGGGTGGGGACCTCATGGGAGGCCGTGGGGGGCCGTGGGGGGGCAGAGAGAGGCAATGATGGTTTATGCATTTATCAAAGATTCATTCATTTATATGCATGTAAATAAACAGATGTTTTTTTTTTCTTCAATGAGTGGATGCACCTACAGATAAAAAAGGAAATTAAAATAAACATGCCTGAGGAGAAAGAAAAGAGGCAGAGTATATACTTGACAGGTGGGTGTTCTGTGCGATTAGAGGGCTTCTCAATACATGCTCCTCTGCGCCCTAAAGACCAAATGTAGGAGGGGCGGTGAAGAGCCACGACCCAAGCGAACGGAAAAGAGTCTTCAAGAGTACGGGGCCTAAAAAGGCAGCGTGTGGGTCGGCGGGCTAAGCCTGTGTGCCTGTGAGGGAGGGGACCCTTAACCCCCAGCTCCATGAGTACTGCCGCCCTTCGCGGCCAAGTTTGCTCTCACCCTTCAGGTGTGTCACGGGGAGCGAGATGGGGGGAGGCAAGAGGGGAATTTCCCCACGGAGATCAATAAAGTATCATTGTTAGATCACTTCCATAGAGCGTCGGGACCTCGAGGGGGGGTAAGAAGCCTGGGAGCATTCCAGGGATACTGTATTACTAACACTGCAAAGGATTATGGGAAAGGATTATGGTTTACGGTTAGGTTTTAGGGTTAAGGGTTGGTTTTGGGACGACAGTAACGGTAGCAGCTGATATAAATGAGTGAGAAGGAGGAAGACAGGCTCCTGATTTCTTTGCCATGATCATGTGACACGCTTCCCCCTTAAAAACCGTAATGGTGTTTCACACATGAAGCTATAACTGAACAGCACGGCGCAACTTCACCTAGGCGAGAGGAGAAATTATTCATAAGTGTATAACTCAGATTCTGTGAGGCGGCTGTGTGGCAGGGGGCGGCTTGCAGTTTTGCTTGCGAGGAGCTTCTAGTTAAATTTAATTGGATGAGATCAAACTCTCAGCTAGCTCAGCCAGGCCTCATTGAACACCCCACCCCCCAAACCCAGACCGACCGCCCCCTCACAAAAAAAAGACACAAAAGCCAGAAACAACTGAGATAGAGACAAGCGGACGGCGGTGTGAATAATTCAGGCCCTCTGTCGCGTTCCAGCTGTCTCTGTTTCTGTCAGGCTAAGTCCGTGTCACTGGGGACCAGCACTGGTCAGCCACTGGCAACAGCTGAAGATTACAGGGTATCATGTGGCAGCTGGGTCACAGGGCGTAACGTGGCAACTGGGTCACAGGGTGTAACGTGGCAACTGGGTCACAGGGTGTAACGTGGCAACTGGGTCACAGGGTGTCACGTGGCAGCTGGGTAACAGGGTGTCACGTGGCAGATGGGTCACAGGTTGTCACGTGGCAGCTGCGTAACAGGGTGTCACGTGGCAGATGGGTCACAGGGTGTCACGTGGCAGCTGCGTAACAGGGTGTCACGTGGCAGCTGGGGCACAGGGTGTCACGTGGCAG
>JAODKE010000088.1:6507150-6520042 GCA_026779605.1 Mormyrus hasselquistii
TCAGTGGTGACTTGCTGGTGGGGGATTCGAACCTGCAATCTTTCGATTACAAGTGCGCTTCCCTAACCATCAAGTCAGCACTGCCCACGCCATGGTGTACCCTGTATAATTACAGCTTTTGTTATCGATGGGTCATGTTGGGTCCTGCTCAGCCCTTCAGCTGTTTTATCAATTTGTGGATGAGATGCGAGTGTTTTTGATGTTGAATATTTTATTGTTAAAATACCTGCCAATAGTGATATATTTCCGAAAATCTAGCGAGTGTTTTTGCTCCAGATGTTCCTAATGGCAGCTGTTACGTTTGCCATGTGACGCCTGTCACTTCCGCCTCTCACGTTCCAGGTGATTTATGTCAGGAAGGGCGTGTTTGTCCTGTGGGAAATGCAGCACATATTAATAACTGCAGTCTATTTGTGCTGCTGGCTTGTTGGTGCGGGAGAATAATCAAACGCAGGTAAGGTTGAGTCTCTGAGTCTCACGCCCGCAGCTTTGGCTGCTTACTATGGCCAAGGCCGACTTTGGCTTGGGGTGACTCCCAACCCCACACAGTTGTTATAGCCAGAGTTGGGTAATTCAGGGCCAGACCAGGATTTTGTTTCAACCAGCCAGTTGAATACTCTGTGACCGAGACTCTTTATGCTCAACTGGTTGGTTGAAACAAAATCCCGGTCTGGACTTTTACTCTCTGGCCCTGAATTATCCAACTCTGGCTATAGTGTATCATGTAGCCCACGGCAGGTCTGAAGTGACCATATGGACAGTGGATTTACACGATACACAAAAGCACGTTACGCTCATTTGTAAGTCACACATAAGTGGATACTATTGTATACTATCATATGTATGTGTATAGCAGGGGTCTCTACTATCCAGTAGGTTTTGTATCTTACCTGGCTTCTGATGAGTCACACCTGTTCTCAGGAACATACCAGGAACTAGTGTATAATATTTGGACATCTTCATCCGCATTGCATCATTTTTTTTCCTTCTTATATTGCATCGTTTTGTCTTTCACTGCATCGCTCTTTGTATTTCACTGATCTTTTATCCTGTATTGCACTGCTGTCTGTCCTCCTGCCCCCCCCATACACCAGTCCCGGCCCCTGCAACTGTAACATAGGAATTTTACTGTGCTTCTCTGACGATGCATAATTCAAATTTCAAACTTGTATGCAGTGTGTGTGTGTGTGTGTGCGCGCACATATATATATATTTGTGTTAGCCGTACATCTATAAAGCAACATGAATGTGAAATATGGCACATATATGGCGGCGACACAATTTTTTTTCCTCGTATACAGACACTGTGTATTTTCACCTGCCGCCTCTGGGGGACGAAACGGACTGCGTGTATGGGGTCTCCTGCTACCGGCAGATTGAGGCCAAGGTTGGTCCCTCTCCATAGAGCATGTTCCTCCTTAGAAGACGCTGAAACGGACCGTATATACAAGGTGTCACTAAGGGAGGCAGTGTATAGCTCAGTGGGTTGGGAAGTTTATTGGTTCAAATCTCAGGGTTAGCAGAGTGCTTTCTGGAAATGTACAGCACTTTGAATGAAGCATCTAATGAATAAATAGATTGTTATGTGAAAGTTTTTAGCCTAGCTGAGGCCTAAAACACGAGACTGAGGTACCTGTGATTTGACAGCTGAGCTAATTTCCTCACCCCTCTCACCTCAGTCACAGATGTGATGGTTTGCCTTGCGGTAATTATTTTTGCTGCAGGTCCTCAAGGTCCGCCAGGAGGACGTCACCAGGGAAACCGTGCAGAAGAGCGTGTGCGTCCTCAGCAGGGTGGTGAGTCAGCGCTGCCGCCGTTTCGCTGAGTCATGCAGCCCCCGGACTGTTCCCATTGGTCGGGAAGCCAGAGGGAACTGGATTATTTTCGGAGTGCCAGTCAAGTCCAGGTGCACTGCTGTGGCCGAGCGTTGTGGCTCTGTGGAACTGGCGAGCTTCTCGATCCGAAAACAGTGTCTGGGTGCCAGCAGAGGTTAAGCCATTATCTGCATTTTTAGCATCCCTGCAAAAAGGGACAGGTTATCCGAAACGAGAGAGAAAGTAGATTGGCAGGAGGATGACTGGAAACTGGATCTGCCGTTTTCTCTGTCCTGAGCGGCATGGAGGTGTTTGTCACTGCTAGAAAATTTGTAAGAGGAATCTCTGAATAGAGTTACATAGATATAGTTACTAATCTCACAAACAGGCACAGGGAGTGAAGGTAGAATCTGAGCTGCCTCACGTCTCACGTAGCGGCGGGAAGGTAAATAGGTGCCCGTCCTTCCTCCATGACCTGAGGACAGTTGTCTCATTATTTCTGGCTTGACTGCTTCTCCTGGTCCATTAATTCAGCCAAGTAGAATCAACACTGCTACCTCTATGTAAGCATACTTCATAAATTGTTCCTTGGTCCAGAGCCGTGTTCCTCGCCTTTGAGGATGGTGACGTCAACGTTCTAATCAAGTTGCCGAAGAGCCGGAAATCGCTGAAGCCGCTTAATTTCATTTCCTTTGTACCTCATTAGAAATCACGAGAGATAGTGATTAAGGATGTGAGGGTCTTATGGGCCCGGCTGCTGGTTTTGCTGCTGTTTGAAGTCTCTATTGGGACCAGCAAGGTTGTAGGCCTGAGTATCTAACTGGATATAGAGTGTAGCAAAACATTATTTGTACACTGTGAAAATATGGTCAAAAATGTGAATGCAATTGAGGATATCGATTGTGAAATTTTATGACTCTTTTCCTCAATGGTATTTCAGCAGTTTTAGCCAAGTTTGGAAACACAGCTAACCCTACAAACGCTTTAGTGGGGAATGACCACCAACCTTACTTGTAGAAACCAAAGACGCCCAAAGACCTGCCTATTTGGAACGCCTGCTGTTGTGTGTTGTGTTAAATGATCTTTTATGACTGGGAACACCTCGTATTGTCACCTATTCATCCTGCTCAATGAATGGCCAGGTGAACAATCATTTTTTTGAAGAAAATAAATTTCATAATTTGGTAAACAATTCCAAAATATGTTTTGGCTAAAACATTTTCCTGTTTCTTTACATGACATACATAATTGTAACATTTTAGATGTTTTTTTTTTTTAAAGTTTATTCTTCAATATCCCCAATTTCATTTCAATTTCAGTTTTTTTCACAGTATACAAATAATTTCCTGGCTACACCGTATGTGTAAATAAAATATGTCATGGAAGTGGTGTTGAGGAAAAGCACATATTGGGACATTGAAATAAAATGAACCATATGATTGTCTTCCAGCCACTATATGGCCTGATCCAAGCAAAGCTGCAGCTCATCACTCATGCCTACTTTGAGGAGAAAGATTTCTCTCAGATATCTATTTTGAAGGTAAGCCAAGTTCTACACATTACCTGACCATTAGCCATGTGTCTATTACCTGGGATTCCTTATGATGGGGAAAGCTGGGCGCCGAATTTGACCGTCCCTCTTTTATCATGTGTCCTGGCAGCGTTTTATAATGTCTGGGATTCCCATGCTGACCATTGTTTTCCCGCTGTAGGAGCTGTACGAACATATGAACAACTCGCTGAGTTGCAGTAGAGCCGTTGAGTCCCAGGTTTACTTGGGTAAGTGCCTCCCGATGCGTACGTTTGCCTCTCAGAGCGGTAGGCATGCAGAGGATCTGTGTGGAGACGCACGAGTGTAGCGCCCCCTGTGGTGTGAAGCTGAGCTTCTCCTCGGAGCCAAACACAGACATACTTGTTTGGGCAGATTGGATGGTCTGGGTGTGTCCCGACTGAGTTTACGCATTAGCCTGAAAAAGAACCTGTTTTCATGATCATATATTTGTAGGTTTGTCACCCACGGATTTAATACTTCACTTTCGACATAAGGTAAATAATACTCCTTAAAATGATTACCTTATACCTCAGCAATATTCTGGAAGGTTCACACCATTCTCTCTCTTTTTAGGTCTTAATTCTTTTAAAGTTGATCTTACTTGAGAGAAAGGTATGGAAAAATTTCTATAAGCTTCTGAGAGTCAGGGAGGTGCATGTACAGTAACTTTGCTGAGTTGGATCAGGTCTCATTGAGATTATGAACGTGTGCAATTATTTCAGGAGCAGATGTTTCATAGTGACATTTTGTTGTCAAATTAATTAATCCATTTGATTTGCTCCCCATTTTTTTAGGTTCTTTTTTACGTTTCTCCAGTCAGCAGATTAGTTGGAGTTTTGATGACTATCTTGTCGCTTTTTCCAGGTAAGGAAAATGGTGATTATTAAATTTTAAATGTGATATGTGCCCCATCACTGCCACAGACCGGAAGTTGGGGGCAGGTACTTTCTGAAGGGAGGCCATTCTAACTGTACTGTTTGATCTCCCTTGGGACTTGCTGTGTTGCAGGGATGATTGAGCGTGGGCTGACCAGCTGCTCACGTTACAAATCAAGGGGCAGCGTGTCCCGGGAAGCAGGACCTGAGGAATTTGTCGCTATCTCTGCGGAGGATGTTGTCAGTGGAGAGCTTGAGCCTGGAGAGGATAGCGCCAGTGAGGAGAGGGTCCCCCAGAGCTCGCTGGAGCCGGCAGCGCAGTGCTCGCCGGAGTCCTCGGAGAGCGACTGGGAGACGCTAGACCCCAGCGTGTTGGAGGACGATTCCCCAAACGGCAGCAGGCAGACGGGATCTCTGGTCACAGCCCAGCCGCAGTCAGCTAGCAGCGATTCCCCAGACCTGGAGTCAGGGCTGCAAGAGGACCAATTCGGCCAGCCCCTTGCCATCTTCACCAAGGTACCATGAGAGGCTCTGTTTCATCTCCATGACTCTGTCATCGAGTTCCCTCTCAATGTCGGCCATTAAGCTCATCATGATTTTGGTTGCCAGGGTTACCTATGCATGCCATACATGGCCCTGCAGCAGCACCACCTGCTGTCAGATGCGACGGTGCGTGGCTTTGTTGCCGGAGCGACCAACATCCTCTTCCGGCAGCAGCGGGACTTGAGCGATGCTGTGGTGGATGTGAGTTGACATCTCCTTTGAGACTGAAACTCATAGGTGGAGATTCCAGTAGACATCCCCGGTATTTCCAGTAGCCCGTGGGATCTTCGGTCAGACCTGCTTAAAATTCACCCACCTCCTCCGCCAGGTGGAGGAAGCCAACATCTCCGTGCAAGACCTGGAGCTGCGGAAGATCCTGAGTCTGACCACGGCAGACCTGCGTTTTATGGACTACCTGGTCCGGCGTGTGACGGAGACTCGAGAGGGCACCCACCTAGGCGGTACTGGCTGGGAGGGAGGGGACGAGTGGATCCGGGCCCAGTTCAGACTCTATCTTCACTCCCTGTTATGTGCCAGTTTGCACCAAGATGGTAAATCCTGTTTCTGGTTCCTTTTGTCTTAGTAATCCTCTGTTACAGTGTTGTCGGGCTTCCAGCGGTGACTGTAAAATTTGTGTGTTTCATGCTCCATGTTTTCATGTTTTTCATGTTTTCTTTTCATAAGTGGCAACAAAATTAGTCTGATATAGAAAAATAACTAGTGTGTGAAGTAGCTTGACCTGGAGCTACCCAGGTTGTTACTGTGCCAGGCCATTCCTAGCCAGGCTCCGTTGTGTGAACGGTATCCCCCCTTCTACTCATCCTTCTGCAGACAACGAGAAATTGCGGGCTGATTACGGTGCCTCCTTCTTCTCTGCATGGAGGGTCACCCACAACCACAGGGTGTGGAGCAGCAAAGTGCGTCCGGCCATGTCTGAGGTTAGCCCAGGGTAGGTCGAGCATTTTTAGCTGCCTGGTGGGGGTGGGAACTCACTGGGATAATCCTGACCGACTGACGGCCACGTTTCCCTCCCCTTAGACATCCGTTCCAGGGACCATACAGTGCGGCTGATGTGAAGCTTAGGCTCTCGCAGTGAGTGTTCATTCAATACCCTTTTTTCTGCTTCGTAATGTTTCCATTTGGTCTGTTTTATGCACCATGAAAAGAAAAATACAGTGTGGTTTTCACAACCATTTGAAAACCAAGGGGTTATGATATTAGTGTTATTAAATAATAAATGAGATGCGTATGGGTCTTTGCTTGAATGACATCCTCAAACTTTTAGTGGTGTCTCCAAGGAAACAGGAGTCCAGTATCATGGATATGAGTGCAGAGCTAATGAGGTTTAGGATGTGATCAGGCATTAATATTTTAATTAGATGGGATGAGAGACGTGTTTGACAGAAGTAGCCAATGAGGAACTTACTTTGACACACATGGAGAGTGGCGCAATCATGCTCAGCCAATCACAGGCTAGTTTAAAACACCTCCCATTGGCCACTTTGAGGTTATTGGATTGCCTGTGTTCCCAGCTCCATGCAGAACAGCGAGAGAGGCATGAAACTGGGAAAAGCCATGATGAGTACCAGCCAGAGCGTCTACCAGACGGGGAAGGCCATGGGTAAGGTCCAGGACCCAGTTTCCCATGACACGTTTTGACCAATTTCTTTCTTATAGTTTCCATTTTTTGGTGCAGTATTGCTAGTCTGGAAAATATGATGAATATCACCTCAAACAAACTAGCTCTGAGTATAATTCAGCATTAAACAGCCATTTCTCAGTTTGTTTTTAGTGACTAATTTTGCAGGCCATTCGTAGATCTATCACGTAGATGTAGAAGACACACCCCCGAGAGATGTAATTGGCTACTGTTGTTGTCCAACTGCAGGCCAGTCCATGGGTGGGGCAATTAACAGTGCCAAGTCTGCTGTGTCCTCCTGGTTCTCGTCGCTGACCCAGCCCGCAGCCATTACCGACTCCAGCGTTGCTGGACCACCAACGCGGAAGCAGTAATGGCCACCCCCCTACTCTGTCTTTCAAGCTCACGCATCTCCGAGTTCGGCACCCCGGGGTGTAATGGAGCTGGGTTGTGTGGGAGGTAGTTGGGCCCCTGGGAAACATCCCCCCCCCCCACCACCTGCAACTCAGAGTGAAAAGGCGTGCTTATATACAGGATGGCGCAAGTCCCTGTCAGTGGGGTTTAAGCAGCGTTAAACGCATAGGAAGCTCATCATGTTGGTATAATCCCTGCATACCATTTTTCTGATGGACATTTTGTGTAAGATAAAGCAGAAAATGCACTAATGTTCCTTAAATCCAGCGGTGTGGTGATGGAACGGAATATTGCCGATACGATTTCATCACGAATGCTGTACGATGCCTTATGAAGGCCGGAGTCACAGTGACTGAGCTTATCTGCGGGTTTGTGGAAGTTTCGCTTTTATTGTTAGGTGTGGATTGAACTAATGCAAAGTGGGATCGCTTACTGATGCCAATCTTACTTATTTTATACTTTGAATCTCTCAGAAAAAAAAGCATGTTCGGCTCTGAGGTCATCAGTATTAAGGTAAATGTTCAAATACCTGAGTCTTTGGCCCAGAATGCAGTCTCAGACCATTAATGAATCATCTTGGTCTTAAACTGTTCTTAAATACTGTTAGTCTTGGATGTTTTAATGTATTGCTTATCCCAGGCTTCTACTTCTGGTTCTAGAAATTGGCTGTGGGTATGGACTCAGATTTTACTGGGAATTTGAGCTCTTCATTGAACTTAATTGAATGTCCCGAAAAGGCTACTGGTTCTGTGGTGTTTGAGGTCATGAATGTTGGGGTTGGTGTTTAACCTGAACAGCTTTTGGTAAAATATCTAGCCATACAAGTAAAATCTGTAAATCCTGCTTGATAAAAGTATCAGCTTAACCCAAATGAGCTGTAGATGTCTGTCTTATTTAAAGTTCTATATGCCTTTCGGGACATCAGTGATTCTGCATCACCTACTTTGAGACCACAAGGCCAAATGAGCTGGCGGGGGGGGATGGGGGGGCTGCATGGGGACCATGTCCACGCCTAATGTGCCATTGTGAGAAGATCCAAGTGTCCCCCCCCCAGCTGAACCAAGTCAGAGTCACTGTTTTGCCTGCTTCTCTTATTAAACCAAACTAGAAACACCAGCTTCAGCATCTTAATAAAAGGCCCACCTGACACATTGTTCGTTTCGCTATGAAACTGCAGCCCTCTCTTTACTTGTAGTGGATTTTTTTTTTTTGAGGGGGGGGGAGATTAAGCCACATAACACACACATAATCCGGTACGTGCAGAAAAAACATGCAAGTGCCACACAGACACTGAGCAGGGATGGGATTTGAACCTACAACCCATAGGGTGTGAGGTTACAGTGTTGACTAATGAATGAGCCAGTGGGCATTTCCTTTTTTTAAAATTAAAAAAAAAAAAAAACAACCATACCTCTTTTCCATCATCAAAAATTATTAGTAAACCTGCAATCATTCTCATTAAACTGGTCAGAATTGGGTAATTAACAGGAGTAGTATGGTGTCAGCCCTTGGTTGGGGTGAAAGAACCAAAGGCCTCCAGATGGTACTCAGAACTGTAGGAGAATGGTTAGAGAAGCTGGCTGAACACCAGGCAGATGTGAACACGCCTTGATCCTGTACATTTTAATCTGCATCCACATCTGCGCGGTCGACTTTATCTCCGAAGCCATCAAGCATGGTCCGAGAAATCCGGAACACATTTCTAACATCTGTCCCGCCTCAGAGGCGAGTTGTCTCAAGTTTGCAAATATTTCCTGGCAGACTCGTTGTAAAAAGAAGCATCTGGTCTGCGGAAAGGCAGAAACACTAAGTCGTTTCACGTGAGATTTATTTTCCAGGTCTGGCTACAGTAAGGGTGGATGCGAGTGCAATGCTCTGCGATGTCCTGACAGACCGGGCCAGGATGTTCCTCTGTCTTGTACCGTGTAAGTGCTGGGAAAGGCTCCAGACTTGCTGTGATCCTGTACTGGATACGGACTATGCAAGATGGATAGATCTTGTATAAAAGGGCCTAAGAGACTCACATGCTATGATATTCAGCAGGGTGTGTTGGGAAAGTCCGACCGAGGTATTTTGTGTCTGCCGAACATGTAAACAGCAATACCGTCAACAACCAAACACAGACACACACACAAATATTCTTCAGACGAAAGTAGCAGGTGGCTGGGTGCAATGATTTTACATTTTGCTTTTTTAATAAATTAACGTCATTCAAAATACAGTGCTGAAGGTACATGAGGCAGCCAAACATGCTAACATACAGTCCGTCTGGCGGGGGCCAGGTGCTCATGGGGAGAACGGGGGGTGGGCTCACCCCTGCTGACCACCCACGTCCCCTCTACCACTAGTGGTTCCCAGGCTGATTTGTGAAGCTAAGGGTGGGGGGCTATTTGCATGATTGAGGGGTATTGGGGAGGTGGTATGGCTGGTGCCTGGACCTGCAGACACCATGCCCCCCCCCAGATTGTAAGTGTGGCTCTTAGGTCAAGGAGCCGATCTGTACTTTACCAGGTGGCGGGGCAGGGGAAACGTTTTCTTACAGTAATCGTTGTCATGGCGATTGCGACTGCAGTCCCTTCCGACATGTCACATTGTAAAAACAGTAAAATGGGCTAGAAGCACCGACGGGGAGGCAGGGGGTGGGGGGACGACTAGGGGGGAGAATACAAGTCAAATCAAACAGGGATGAAACAATGAAACAGGGACACTAAACATTTAAATCATATATGTGCTAATTTAGTCTGAGGCGAACTGTTACTGAGGGCAGCAGTGGATGATGAGGCAGAGGCACCGGCGAATGAGGACCAACCGGGAGAAAGAGGAGTGACCTGCTTGCTCATTATGCTATTTCTGTTTCCTATGGAACACATAAAGCAGGCCGGATTGACCCAAATACCCTGGTTACAGCTAAACCCCCTTGGTTATAGGGAGGGGGGATGTTTGGAGCTATACGTGGGGGAGAGACACCATCTCCCCATCCACCTCGAACTCTTCCACCCCATCGGGGGCAAAGAGGTATGCTGGGGGTTTCCAGGGCGACACTTCCAGGCAGGATGGGTATAACTTGCCCACGGCACAGCGGAAGTCCTTGCCCAGGTCCCAGAGCACACGCTCGGAGATGGCCTGGCGTGGATACCAGCGGTCAACTGCCACGTCATACTGGTGAATGGCGTAGCGCGGCCGCTCGTTCATGTGCGTCTCGCGCATGAAGATGCAGAGCGAGCCCAGCAGCACCACGGCACGAACACACGGGTCCGAGTACCGCTTGGCAGGGATGTTGGCCGCGCGGCGCCACTCATTCTTGACGACGTCGTAGACCTCCATGGCGACCGAGGAGCCGTCCACAGTGCTGGTGGGCAGCCGGAGGCCTGAGGTACTGGCCACATGCAGGCCACCCACATAGAAGATGAGGTCGCCGAGGGCAGCGGCCGAGGAGAAGCAGCGGCTGGTCCTGCGGGAGGCCACCTCTACCCAGGCGTCGGCCTCTGGCGAGTAGCAAAATGTCAGGTCGTGAGCCAGAGCGTAGATGCAGCCACGCGCCGACACACAAGTGCTCCAGCTCCAAGAGCATGGCAGTGGGCTCACCATGCTCCACTGGTCCTTCTCCCAGTCGTATCGCTCCACGGTGCGCCGGTTCAGTTCTCCGCCGACGCTGTCACCGCCCACAGCATAGATGAAGCCCCCGCAGTACACCAGTGAGGGTCGGACACGGGCACACAGCATGGGCGTCTTGGCCACCCAGACGTTCTGCTGGGCGTCAAACCAGAAGAAGCTATCCACCGAGCGGTAGACGGCCTGCATCTTGCCAGCCTTGCCGTGGTTGGCCACGGCCGCCTTCAGTGGGATCTGGCCACCAGCGATGAAGATGTCATTGTCCGGTGTCACTAGTGTGCCCACCTTCTGGAGGTCACCAGGCAAGTTGCAGAGCTTGTAGACCTTCTCGGCCTGGGGGCTGTAGCAGACGGCCGAGTGCAGGGAACCTGAGCCAGGCCCGTCCGCCGGAGAATCCGCCGCTGCCTCCACGAAGATCAGCATCTCCTCTTTGGTCATGCCCAAGCGCGGCTTGAAGAACTTGGGCATCGACTTGTAGAGGCCTTGCACGGCCACGGATTTGTCATTGGGCGGTAGGCCCTGGAACCAGGCGCGCTGGGTGACCTCGGACAGCGTGTCGATGCGGATCTGGCTGAGCACCGAAGACAGATGCTGCGACCGCGATTCCATGTCATGCTCTAGCCACAGCATGGCCGCCTCACGCACCATCTCCTCCTTCTCCACGTTGAGGTTGTCGCTGCTGAGCACGTCCAGGAGAAGTTCATGCGACAGCTGCAGGAAGGCCTCCTGCTTGTAGACTGCAGGGAACTTGTGCTCCACCATGCGCTTGGCGCTCTGCTTGAGCTCAGTGCAGCTGAACATGTCCCCGATGCTCAGCATGCGCACGCAGTTGTCCACATTGATCTTCTTCACTAGGTACTCGCGGCACTGAAGCAGCACATCCTCTACCTGTGGGGGGGTGGGGGGGGGCAGGTGGAATGCTTTTCAGGAAGGTAGTTTTAATTTCTATGGTGTCCTCTGAGACAGATTTTGAAGATATAAACTAAAAAACCACTAATTGGAAAATTCATATATTTCAATGGATCCATCAAACATCACAACAAACTTACGTTCACTTGAGGTGGTTTTTGTGGTGAGTCAAAAAACAAGAAATTTGCGAAACTGCAATGGAAGATGCATCGTACATACACAGCAAATCAGATCTAGAGCAGGGGACGGCAATCCATGGCTCTTTGGTTGTCTGCTTAGGGCTCCAAAGCAGGTTATCATGTACACATACAGTACTAACTACAGTGACAGTACACTTCCAATGAAATTCAGTAAGCACTGTATATGTGGTTGAGAATGCACCTTTACGGGTTGAGATAACATTGCAGATAGTATTCGGCACCTCAAAAAATCTGAAGAGGCTTCCACAAATGTCACATATTGATTATTTTGACTGAATAATAATTGGTCCACTCTGTATCACTTTTCATTTTTAAGCTAGGGAAGAGGTTTTGGAAAGTAACCTGTAGCAGCGTAATTACTGAAACAATTAATTAAAAAAAAGTGTCACAAGGCAACTAAAAACAGTTCTCAAAATTACACCGTCAGGTTTTCCCATGCGTTCAATAAGAAAACAAAAAGACAAGAATGTAATATTAATGTTGTGGCGATATATTGTATGTTTAAATATCGAGGTTGCATAAAATAACATGCCTGCTTGACCACAGCTGCAGACGCAAAATATATAAAATTACCTGTTCAGTTCCATTTTTGTGCCTGCATTTTTGGATACCTTCTAGATATCCAGACTGTACAAAGACACGGATTAACAAGCAAGACTGCAACCTTTCACTGTTCATGCAGCTTTGGAGTTTAGCACAGTTGCGCTTTTGTGGTATCTCTGGAAATTATAAAATACGGAAAGCCCTTCACTGATGCAAAATACATTAATGAGTGTTTTATCAAAGTAACAGAGCACTTCTTGACCAATTTCAAAAATAAAAATCATATACTTAAGAAAACAAGAGACATACTAATTTACCACGAAACAAAAAAAATTGTTATTGGTGTCAAATAAAAAATAACTTTTTTGGAATAAATTTCAGTTTCCAGTAAAATTCTGTGGCTACAATGGTTTTAATTTTTCAAAAAATAAAAAATCCAAAAGCGCTCTCTCTCAACTCGGTTGCCAACCCCTTTTCTCGCCTGCTAACTCGTAGAAAGCCTCACTCCATACTGAAATACAGGACGTTATGTCACGGGAGGAAAAACGGCAAATATTATTTGCATGACGTCAATTAACGAAAATCAACCTATTTGCAATTTGACTGTCGACAAAGAAAATTCTTTAAAACAAGTTGCGCAAATGGTTAGCAAAAACACTGCTGTTGAGTGTCTAAGGACAGACACGGCAAAGTCCGTAACTGAGCTTCAGAGACCTGTACCACTGTCTGATCCATCTCAGTCAGCTTCAACAAACCTCTGCATCCACAGAACCGATTTTACAAGCTGACAG
>JAODKE010000088.1:6524220-6537116 GCA_026779605.1 Mormyrus hasselquistii
GGTCCTTATGCCTTACCTGGGTCCGGTAGGTCTGAATAATCCCCCCCCCCCCCCCCAAAAAAAAAAAAATAAATAAAATTTAAGCATTAGTCACTTATAACACTGTAAAATTGAGTAGTTGGCAGTACATTAAACTTTCTCCGCTTTTGTGTAGCATAATTCAGTGGTATTAATTTGTAGTAAGTTGGCTGGTTTTGAATGAGGAATGTTCTCTTGTTCCTAAACTCTTATAGGTATGCCTCCTTTTGGGCGCCCATACTGGGCTCTGTATCCCTGCATGCAGTACCCAGGCTACATAATGTCACATGCACCTATGCAGCCTGCTGACTGCAGGAGAATGTTCAGCCCCCCTTTCCCCCCTACCCACGATGTCCGATTCCGCCACCAGCATCACCATCAAAGCCGTGTGCGGCGAGAGACCGCCTGCTCCGAGGTCCAAACCGACCCCAGCGACCTTGTCAATGAGCTGATCGAGAGCTTCAGCAGGTTCCGGAGCTTCTCTGTAGCCTCTGACACCAGGAAGGAGCTGGATTCTGGTGTGGTGTCCCCAGGGGCTGGATTGTATGTGCATCCTGGGTGTGGGGACAAGGGGGAGGGGCTAACCACGGAGATGGAGCCCCTGCCTCAAAGGCAAAGACCCACCAGGAGCGTCTCCCCTAAATCCGCAACGTTGGTGGAACCCATCAGCACGACCTCTGGCATTAAGCTGAGACAGACCTCCCATGAAGATCATGTTGAGTCAGAAGGCTGGCCTTTAGCCTCTGAGGTTCCACCCTTGGACAGCTCCTCTGTGCATGAGGAGACTGCTGAGGATGATGATGAGTTGGAACAGGACTACATGCCTGAGAAGCTACACCTGGCTGATGCACTTGGAGCTGAAGCCCAGTTGGCAGGAGTGACTCGGGCCCGACCGGACTGCCAACCGAGCGATATGGGGCCCCCTGACACTGCCCCTGCTCAAAGCTCTGATCCCACCCAAGTGGGGTCTCACCCAGCTATGTCGCCTGTGAGTCGAGAGAGCATAGAGAAAGATAGCCAGAAGATGAGGATACCCCAGGTAGAAGGAACAGATTTTTCTGAAAAGCCCACCCTTGACTTTGAAGATCTGCCCTGTAGAATCTTGCGACTGCCGTGCGATAAAGTTGCGGCGGCCGGCATGTTCCAGAAGGGGAGCCCCTTCTGGTGCATGGATCCAACACTCATGACCCCCTCCAGCTACCTGTCATCCTTTGGGAATGCTCTCTACTGCAGTTACTACCCACAAACAGCCCAGGAGAGGCAGAGTGTCCTCAGCCCTTCCTTGGATGAGCTTTCCTCCAGGGATGAGCTGTTCTCCACTGACCTGGAAGACTTGGATTTAGTGTCGAGTCAGGGGTATACCAGCAGTGGGAGGGTGTCGAAGGATGTCCAAGAGACCCTTCTCCATGCTACAGACAGTGATGTTCCGGACCATTCCTTCCAGGAACACTGTCCCGTCTGCCCAAAGAGAACATGCTCAGTGTGTGGGATGCGCCTGTCAAAGGAGACCCAGAGGAGACCCTCCGTTGGGCCTGGAGGCTGCAGCAACTTGGAAAGGGGGCGATCCGATGAGGAGATCGAAGAGGAGGATGTTTCCAAGAGTGCTGCTGGACAATGGAAGGCTCCAATCGGCAAGCACCGTGCGAAAAGGCATATGCCAGTTTGTCAGCCCTCCAAACAAAAATACAAGCAGGGATATTGTGACCATGAAGAGCAAACCAACCTTGAGCACCAGGACCAGGCTTACCTACGGGAGCCAGAGTGCTGTGACGAGCACAAGGCTTTGGCCAAGGCTGAAAGATCCCGGGATCAAGACTCGAAGTGTGGGCAGTCGCACCTGTGCCCAGGTATGAACTCCAGCTGCTGGTTGTATGCATCCAGCTCGTAAGTGTATGCTATCGCTAATTTTAGCTAGATTTTTAAATCGATTGACCTGTGTGTTGACTTGGTCACACATCCAGTTTAAGCTAGAAGTACAGTCTGTCTCACACTGGCATCAATAGCTAACCTAATAAATAAGACCATACAGTAGTCCCACCCATTGCAGTGACTTATTTTGGATCCATTATAGAAGGTAAAGAAACACACCTGCCATGCCGCCGCTCTGCTCTTTGCCTCTTCCAGACAAACGGCGGCGCGAGGACTCCTCTGCACTCTTAGACCAGGAGCATTCTGGTCTGAAACAAAAGCCCAAGTCTGCAAAGCTTTGTTCACGAGGACACGGTAGCGTTCATGTTCCTGTGATTTCATTTGTTCACGAGGACACGGTAGCGTTCATGTTCCTGTGATTTCATTTGTTCACGAGGACACAGTAGCGTTCATGTTCCTGTGATTTTCTTTTGGTTAGTTTGGTGTTTAATCTTGTAAAGTGTGTGTGTGTGTGTGTGTATGTGTGTGTTCAGTCTTGCTCCTGTGATTCTGCAGAGAGACCTGCCCGAAGAACGCCCTTCAAGACTGAACATCAGAGGGCCAAAAGGAATGATTATGATGACCCTGACGATGAGAATCCACCACACCAGAAGGGTAAAGGTGAATCATTCATGCCTGTTGAATATCAGTGGCTAACTGACAAATCTACACCACTTGGTCAAGTGGTAAAATTTGATACTGTAGTACAGTATGGGACACCCATAGTCTTGCCTGAATGTCATCCTTATCCCTCTTGGTCTATTCAGGGTCCACAAAGAGAAGAGGTACAAGATGCTGATCAGAAATATTGCTTTTTAATTTGGCGGGGGGGGGGGGGGGGGTTCACTACAATGCACAAGGATATCACTCGATCCAGGAAGCAATGCAACGGAATCACTGCATGGCAGAAGTGGCGCTTCACTGCATGGCAGAAGCCTCATTTAATGCGCATGCAGATTGGTCACTTTTCCACTGAGGCCGACTCCTGACTCTTGCAGTCCCTCGGTTCTGAGCTTACAGGACATGAACTCTGACTTGGATAGGGCAGGACCAAGGCATTGATTAAAGGTTGATTTAAAGGTTTCACTGGCTGGTTCCTGGAGCTGCAGTGTCTTGCTGTCTGTATGATGCATTTGTATCACGTGTGGTAGTGTAATGTTGACATCCATGTATCTGCATAGTGTTCATTAAAATGGCTGCATTGCACTTAACAATTAGGCTTGAATGAGTTTCTCTCTTGTTTCTAACTACCTGTGGGTCTGTATATCGATCCAAAAAGCTTGCATCTCAGTTTTTTTTGAAGGTATCAGATGATTCAGGATGGTATTTTATTGCAGCTCTGGTGTAGGTCTTGTCCCCAAACTTCAAACTGTACAAATTTTCTTTAATGATTTCATTAGCATTTCTGTGAGGCTTTTAAGACTCCCTGTTGTATGAAAGCAGGGCCTCTACTTCAAAGGACTAGATTCAAACATTTCTGCAGAACTGCAGTCCAACTATTCATTTTTAATCTCCTCTGTAAATTTGTGTGAATAGATATTGTGCCCAGAGACTTGTGTAACTGCGCAACATTGATATTTAATGTTTGTAATAGGCTAGTCTTCTCTCACCTATGTCCCTTTTACCAGTCTGGAGCTAAGCAACTGTACTGCACTTTGGCTGTGGTGAATCTTTACCTTAACATGGAGGAGTAGGTTGTTGTTCGAACAAGCCATTATGTCCGCAATCACTAATGATGTGCTTTGCTGAAGGACTCGACTGCCACAAATTTATATGCCGATTTCAGGCTCTAGTTCTAATTTGCCAACGTTCTTTATAAATCATACATATGAATTTATTGGTCTGAATCAATACTTGCCAAATGCCAGTGTTTTTGCATGTCAAACTTTAAATATGTTGTCAAATGACAAAACTTCTAAAGTACTTCACCTACATGTATTCAGATTACGCCCCAGACCTTACTGATGTCAGATGAACATCAAAATTGGATATAATGTACGCACTTAATGCCCTGGTTGTAATTACATTTCAACACTCCCATGTTGCCTTTTTCTGGGCTATCATGAGAGCTTCAAGAAGTATGATTAATAATTCAAAAAGTACTTAAAGCCTTTATAGTATCTAAAATGACAAGCTAGAAAATTACAGCCGTATTATCAAACTAAAGGCAATAAGGGAAATTTGTCTAAGTAAATATTCAAACAAAAGTAATAAACACTAAAAGAAAACGTTATGGGCCTGCTGGGTAGACATTGTCCTTAACAGTAGGGTTCTGCACACAACCATGGTGGAACCATTTGTTAAAGATCACGGTGTATTTAAAAGGAAGGGAGAGTGTTCCCACTGAAGTATAGTTAACACTTTTTACATTAAAGGTTCAAAGAAATGAAAATAATCATAATAGGAAATGAGGGCAGATTGCTGCCTAAACATAGCAGCAGCTGTTTTCCTAAAACATCAATATATTAAATAAAAATGGATGAGAAGAAAAAGCGTGAATGGAGTCCATTGATATAGGTGCTCAACTCAATGGCTGTAAAGAATGCTTTACTACGTTATTATTAATGAATCTTAATATAAGTAAGCTTTTCAGCAATGCATTGCAATATTGTATAAATTCCCCATAGTCTGCCAGACTCCTCCAACCCACATGAATTGCGAAAGTTGCTGAGACTGACTGTGAACACCAGGAATTCCGTAACCGTCATTTTGTACATAAGTAACACGTTTTAACCCAAACAGGTTTTATAAATTTTAACATGTGCTAAACACAAGTAACAATGACTCCTCCGTTTTTAAGGCAATCACAACAGGAAGAGTTTATCGGTATAAAATAATCCTTCAGCAATTAAAAAATTTTTGGTCATATGTATAATGTCAATTTGAGTGAAGGGAGAAAAAGCGAAGGCTATAGAATGCACCATCCTTGGCAGAATTTTAGAAACATATACACGGTTTAATCAATTTTTAAAAATTAAAATTTATGACCATAAACTCAATATTTAGTTAAAACATGTTTTACAGTCTAGAGCTAAACCCAGTACTATACCTAGATTTCGGAACTGTTATTGAATTAATAGTATATTTATTTTTTTCATCCAAATGTAAAAAGAGCTTAGACTTACCATGCACGCGATCTGAAATTTAAAAACTCTGGATGGAATCTGTGTGCTTGTTCTGCAGACATTATGTACTTCTACATACAAAATCCGCCCCCTCCGTATAATCCTCTTTATTGCAGCCAAACTATCGAGTATTTTAGTTTACGAATAGGACAACAGGTAACAGCAGAACAAATTTAAAGTCAGTCTGACCTTCCAATCCAGAGATAAGGTGGGGCCGGGTATTTTGGCAGGGAGGAAAATCAGTACCACGTTACACTTATATATTACTGCGCATTTTACACATCTAGTTTATTAACATTTTTTATTAAACCAATTTTTAGAAAAGTATTCGCTGGTCACGAAAAGGGGCGGGGGAACTGTTTGACTCAGTTATTTTAATAGCCAAACCGAAATAGGTTCCAGCTGAATTGTTTAACACTCATCCCTGATTTGCTTTAGATATGTTAAGGATTGACATTTTAGGTTGATTATCCTTACCGCTCAGTTAGGTAAAATAGTATGGTACTAAATGTAACGCTATCACGTACATCCATAAAATGTTACTTTGCGCCATCGGTTGTATTTGACGTTTTAAATGTTTTAGGTGCTTTTAATAACATACATTGTCTTAAACACGACAGCATACGTTAAGTGGAAGACCGCTAGGGCGCGCCAAACCCGCGTCTATTTAAGCGTGGTTGCAGTAGCCGTTCCTTATCCAAGGCAGGGAAGCAGCGCTACCGCACGCGCAAGTACGACCTTGGCCCTTACACTGCGTTTCATGGTGGCGATGAGCGAGAATTCCCGGTTCTTGTGGAAAATGGATTCCAAGAGTAGTTTGGGTTTTATTAGTGCTTTGGGTATTGTGTTAGAATTACGGGAAAAACTGGATACATTATAGGCTGATTTGGGACCGATTGTCAATAATATAAACGTTTGTCGTAGCTGTTCCGTAGCGTTTATTTGCATTGAGTAAGTTTTATTCAAGTTTACTAAGTTAGCGTGCTGTTTTCCCCTCTAGGCGCATGTTGTAATATTGTATTTTGCAAAGCATTATTTAAAACGCTTGACTAACTCTAACAGACATGGCAGCCGCCCGGCCGACTGTGGGTACCGTACCGCTGGGATCAGGAGCTCCTTTCTTCCCGAGACCTCTGCATACTCCCCAAAGCCTGGCCGGCACGCGCCATGTGGTTCCCGTTTACATGCACCCCTCCCCACCGTACCTCCCCTATCAGTTCCCAGTCCCGATACATATTCCCTGCAATCCTCACTTTGGCCTCCCAACCATGGGTGAGTTTATTTTAAATGCTGTTCCTATGGAGCTTACAGGTGGGAAGAGGTGCGCAGAAGTAGCTTTGATATATAACCTTGAGGGTTGTAGCTAATTTCGAGGGTTCAAATTGGTAACTTTATGGTTATGTGCCTGGTACTTTGCTGCGTTTCTACGTTCAAGCTTCTACGGGGCCTTTTAATTGGATCTGGCATTTGGCGGCTAGCTGTAGTAGTAACCTATTTAGATGGGGCTGTTTGATAATGTGACTGAAGTATGTGATTCATTTAAGTACACGAAGTTCTGTTTGCCATTAAGAATTTGTACTGTTCTGTTGTATAATCTTGTGGAATTTTCTGAGCAGAACCATATGGTAAGAGGAAGATCATTAACATTAATGCTGTGGTCCTGGAGAGCTACTATCCAGTAGGTTTTCTATCCTACCTGGGGGCCTGTACAATGAAGTGGAGTTACTGGCTTATTGGGGTAACTTAGTCTGGGTGAATTGTGGGTGAACGAATATGAAGTCCATTTAAACTGTGGTACCTCAAATCCGACAAGTTACCCCGATAAGCCAGTAACCCGCTTCGCAGTACAGGCCACTGGCTTCTAATGAGCCACATCTCTTCTCTGGTAAATACCAGTAACTGGTGTGGCTTATCAGAAACCAGATGTAATGGGACGCATGCTACAGGCCTCCGGTCCTGTTCCTTCTACTGCGCGTTCCGTTAGTTTGTGCTGTGTGGACTAGATTCTCCCTGGCATTTACATGCTTTCCTGTGCATTGTCTTCCCAAGGTTTAGGCATGGCCATGTTGCCAATGCCGCCAAACCCTTACGTGGAAGTTCCTGGGTATGTTCTGCAGTCCTCCCAGCTCCCTTTGGCAGACTTCAGGCAGGTGGCGGATCCTTCCCCCCTCATGAATCTTTATCCCCAGAGGTTCAGACCGCCAAATCCTGGCTCGATGCAGGTGGTCAGCTCGGGGGTGCAGACTGAGCCGCCATCCACTGTTAAGCGTGTCGCCGACTCCGACACGAAGTCTGAGTCTGGGAGGGGGACTGATTGTGCAGCCTCGGGGTCCCCTATGACTTCCCCAGGCTCCACCCCCCAGACCAGTGTCTACTTGCAGCCAGACAACCAGGCATGTCTGGGGAATGAGGGCTGTGTCACCCAGGAGGACATCAGAAGGGCTTGTGGAGAAATCCTGCCAAAGGGTGTTTGCCTGCACATGCCTTTGGCAGGGATGTCTGATTTGAAGGGTGCACACTCTGCGTGGGGTGACTGTGGGCCAGCAGATGGCGCTGTCTTTGCATACAGGCCCCCACTGCATAGCAGTAGCCACTGTACAGATGCAGATGTGGGAGCGCGACAAGTTCCAGACCTCTTGGTGCAGGAAGCGTCCCCGTCATCCAGCTTGGAGGGCCACCACGTGCGGGAGGGTGCGTCAGCGCCAGATCTGAGTCCAGTACATGTTAAATCATCTGTATGGCAGAAGGAGGAAGATGAAGAGCAGGCAAGCGACGCTGAAGACGAGATGTTTAAGATAGTCAGGCTGCCCTTTGATGGGCAGTTTGTGGCGGCGTGGCGGGAAATGGCGGACCAGTCCGTGTGGTCCGTCGGGTCTCTACCATCGCTTGTTCCCTCACCACAATGGCTGGCGCGGCACGGGTTCGCGTCCGGTGAGAACGGCTCCGTCGGTGCTGGAGCTTGTGCGGTTTGCTCGAAGCCGGGTGACGACGTATCCCTGGTGGTCGCTGTGACGGAAGAGCGCCAGCGGATCTCGACGTCGTCAGACTCGCTGCCCCCTTACGTTCCCGCGGCGAGCTGGCTGTCCGAGTTCAGACACGTGCACTGCTGTGGCTGGTCGATTCCAGGCGCCCGGGAATGCTGCGGCGCGTCTCGCCGAGCGCGAGGAAGGCAAGTGATGAGAAATTTCGGGGGATATGTCAAAAGCCGTTTGTGTCTGACAGGTCTGCGTGTGTCCCGGGATTAAATTAACTTTATCGATCCTGGGGGAAATTCTTGTGCCTACAGCATAAAGTATGTAGAGCACTGGCAAACATACATTTAGTGCAAAAAAAAAAAAAAAAAAAGGTCAGACATTATGCGTAGTGCATGCAAGTAAATGCGTAGTGCATGCGAGGATCTTGAAATATTAGGGCAAAATAATACTGAATGGGTAAAATGAATTGTAACATTAATTTATGGGGAAGTGCTCATTTTGGTGCATAAATTATGGCTGTTCTGCATACTGTCACCTACATGCATGTAAGATCTGCTTGCTTGAATCCCATCAGAGACGCCACACAGAGCAGCAGAAGCCCCAGCTGCATCTAAAAGGGCTTTGGATCAGGCTGGGGGCTGGAAGCGAGCGCTGCAAGGTGGGGAAATTAGTTTATGCTGATGCCGACCTTCGTTTGTCGGACTCCGATAATGGGCTGAAAACCAGAGCCGTCTTATCCACAGAACCTGAATGGTCTAGTTTTCAAATGCCTGGGAAGAGGACTTGCTGAATGTTAAATTTGAGGCAGGTTTTCTTGCTGGAATCTTGTCTCATGATATTGATTCAAGTTATTTTTGTTCTGATTCCCCCCCCCCGTAGGTGCTGGAAGAGACCATTCGCCTTCCAAAAATGCACAAATGAAGAACTGGTTTTAAGTGACTTTTTGAATGTTTAATAAATATTAAATATGACAAACTAGATGGTCTTCATTTAAGGTTCTGTCTTGGATGAGTACTGGGACAGTGACTGGCTTTTGACCTGAGCCCTAACGTGCTCTAATTACTGAAATGGTGGTTCTGTACATGATGGTGTCGTTCTTTCAGGTACTCATTTGAGGCGCTGTGCCCTAATTATGTGCGTAACTTGTACTACGGCCGTTGGACAGGAGGGGGTATGAGGTGTAAGTGACACCTGAAGTTTTGAAGAGCCCTGTTCCTGTCAAACCAAAATAACCCGTTGCAGTTCCACAATGTTACTGGGCTCTACCTACCAATAATGGACTATTTTAATTTTCTTAGGTTTTGCTAGTAGCTCTGGTTTTGTGTAATCCGATAAATTTTGGCGAAGGGGCTGCATTTTTATATTTTGGGAACTAAGCAAAAATACTGAAATGCTGGATATTAAGTCTGAGGATGGTAAGTTTGTAAGCCAATATTGCGTGTGAGCTGATCACCCGATATGTCGGAGTGTTTGAAGAAATGCGGTCGCAGACATGAAATTATGGACAGTAACTGGGCTAAACTCATTAAGTATTGGATTCGTGTTTGTGTTATAGAAACTTACCGCACGCAGAAGATAAATTTGAATATCCTGGTTGGGTGAAGGCTACAGTAATTCGGAAAATCTGCTTGTCCGAAACACCGATAATGTTTTCTCCACAGAATTGCCCGCTCTTATAACTACAGACAACTGGAAGCCGGCGGAATGCAGGAATAAGACGTGCGAGCATCTCTAGTTTTTCAGGTGCGCATTGCAATGGCAGCACAGCGGTTAGTGGTACAACCTATTTTGTATCTGGTCGGTTTACCTGAATCAAACAGAACCTACGGGTAGTCCGTTTGCGGAACATGCCAAAATTATTGTAATGAAGATGAGTCTTTCATAATCAGCCTAGACGGGTCGATGGACAAGTTTCAATACGGGTTTATCCCTTTAGGGTGCCTGTGTTCCTGGGCAAATTCCAATAAGACTTAAGAGCGAATCGAGCTGCGCCGTTTATTCGGAACGGTTGCATTCGCATTAATGGGGTTTGAAGCTCGCTATTGTGAAATTCATATGTTGAAATATGGATAAATCGCGTTTGAAGAAGGAATTAAATGCATGAATGAGACCTTATTTCTGGAGGTTTGAAATTGCAATGGCGGTAGGCTAGTTTTCTGTCGATAAACAAGGACTACAAGTAGAAGATAAAGTAACATTTGAAAACTCATGTTTGAGTGTTGCCAATAATAATGAATGTTGATATATATGTGACATCTAAGTTATTAAAAATCTGATATCTCATGGGCTGTTCATTCATGCTTTGCAAAATGATTTTAAACTGTGTGTGCGAAATGAACTGAACTCGAAGTTAAGTCTCGCAACTTCGTAATCCGCCAACTGATCCATGATCAGCGTTTAAACTGCAGTCTTATCACTGTCAATATCCGGTGAGAGAGACGGGGAGTGGTGAGGGTCAGTGTAGAATATACGAAAGACCAGGGGCCTCTCAGCGCGCACGGTACTGTTTCTCTGGGTTGGTGCTTCATCATGCGGTACTATGGTGTTTGTCAGCGCTTGAACGATCGCCGTTTATTAGCGGGAACTAATCCACGCTGAGCCAGTAATACGGGACACCTGTTGAGAACGATCCTGCACGGTGAGTAATGCGTTGGTTGGGAAAGGGGGGACCTGGACCTAAAGTAAATTGTTTGAAATGGGTGTTGATTGTAAAGCAGGGAGCAGCTCGAGGGTGAAGATGACAACTTGAACGTGTGGGCTGATTTTGATTTTGAAGTAGGCCTATTGATTTGAATCACATCTGTCTTTGGGTTTGCTATGGTTTTACATTCGCAATGCGGTTAGCCTTAATTGTGTATGCACATACCTGTAGTGATTTGGATATATATTATCAGTGTAATTTTTTAATGCCTTCCTTCGACCCGGGGGGTGCAACTTTTTGACCACTGATTAGAATAAGCTGTAGTTGGTTAAACCATGCTGAAGGTTCTAAAGACCCCATATCGGGAAATTTATGGATTTATGTATTTGTTCAAATAAAGGTTTGCTGTTTAAGCTTTGTGTGGAACTTAAGATGAATACAACCGGACCACCCTATACGGTGGTAGCAGTGAACACAGATCTGTTTGTCACCTTACAATACTACACTATTTTGGGCGGCGGGGGCAGTGCGGGTACCCGATGCATTTCTATGGAGGATTTAAAAGGTCAATCCGTTTGGTTTCCAACTTTCAAACTTGTTGGTTGTCGTCCACATCACTGCCGCTTATAAATTACATTATACCCTATCAGTACCAGTGTGACAGTGAAATACAAGCCGCTGTAAGATACTACAGTATATACGTATTCAAACTGTTTTTGATTTACTGTGTAAAACCGTACTTTATTGGACAGATGTTTCCTGATTATTCCCATGCCAGGCAGTTAAACCACAAAACGTGTTATGCTGGTACGCTGATAGTCTATCTCGATCTGATATTAATATTAAGGGAAGTAAATTAATAAACACATGCCACACTGCCGTGGATTCGGATATATAGACTTGATCTCCTCTGAGTAGGTAATAGACGCATTTGTGTTAAAGCCACGGTTCGCGTTTTAAATTAATATGAAATACGCGGTGATTTTGAATAGTTGATATTCCACATTACGGGACCTGGGCGCAGTGTGTCTCTCTCTTAATGACGGCGTGCTTCCTCTCGGCGGCGTGCCAGCATCCCTTTGTGTGTGACAGACTGCGGCCAGAACAAAGCCAGCATTCCAGGAGGGGGGATCAGACCCCGCGTTTCCCTCATCGTCCGAGCCTGCGAAGCGTGAAGACCCACGGTCCCGCACTCTTCACAGCCTTTGTTAAACGCTCTCAGACACGGCGCTGAAAGACAATACCATCTGTTGGTATGTATTTAATTTGACTTATTTTCCTTTGCCCGTTTCTGTCGGGATTTGGGCAGAGTACCGCTTTCTTTCGGCTGCGTTTTTACAAATGTGAATCAAAATGATATCCCGCGCATGGACGTGCTGATGATGCTGCTTCTGCTTCATGGTCCCGCGTTATCTTTCAGCATACCAAAACTGCATGAACAGCAGTACACGGTTACTCTGGTTAATGATCGGTGCCCCTTTTTGTGACAAAGGACAGACGTTGTCCCGACATGACCCCAGCTGCGTCCCAGTGAAGGGTGATACAACAGGGACCTGGGCGAAGAATGAAACGCCCGGAGAGGTGCATATGGTCGGTCAGGGGCTGTCCAGGTCCTGTAGGAATTCAGAGTCCGGGGGGGGGGACTAGAAATATGGGTCACCGGAACGTGGAGTCCTCCGCTTCACTGTGTGTCTGGTGTTAAATAATCGGGAAATTTAGTTTTCAGGTGGTGAACGGAAACCTGTTATTTAAACAAACTGGCAGAATTTGTACTCAGAAGCCTTTAATTTTCACTCTATGATGTAGCCTAGTTTGTGTCGATGTTGTCGTGAAGTCAAAATTATCAGGATTGTCGTATCCCCCAAATTCCCGGGCTTCTTTTTTGTTGCCAGACCGCCTCCTGCGCAATCAACTCCTTTCTAGAACAAAGCAGATGCGCTAGTATCACATGCAAGTGAATTCCGCTTGTACAGTATATATGTCCTGACGATCTGCACTAAACGGGTTCGAGGATGAGGGACGCCGAGGAAGAGATCATATGGATAAAGTCAGCAGCTGTGTATTTCCCCGTGTGGGGTCATACACGACCCCAAAGCAGGCCACCTTTCACCTGACCGCAGGTGAGACTGAGCAGGAGTCCGGTTGGCTTGTACCTGGCTAGCAGGTACCGTCGGGTCTCACGGTGCCTGGGGATGTGTTGTCCCTGTTTATCTTCCAAATCTGGCGTTG
>JAODKE010000088.1:6579465-6594032 GCA_026779605.1 Mormyrus hasselquistii
TCTATCTATCTATCTAATTTATTTGTTTGTTTCCTAATATTCCATTCATAATATTCTCTCTGTGTACCGTGTGTTTTCTTCAGTTTGCCTGCACTGTCTACTTAATTGCACTATTTCTTTGTTTGCGCTTTATGTACCTTGCTGCTCTATGCACAAGAATCCGGCATCAATATCCTCTCTTATCTTTTATCCTTCATTCTAACATGCTTTGATAATAAGAACCATCATCTGATATTTCAGGTGGGATTTTGATATGAATTGTAATTAATCATCTCATACCTGCAGGAACTTCAGCTTTCTGAGGTCTGCCACTGTTTAATGGCTCATTTTCACCGATAAAATAATTAATTGTACAGGTAAGAGCAGCAATAACCTATAACCCGGAATATCCGAGATTTATCCGTGATCCAAAATGACGTAAATATACCAGGGCAGAAGATGCCGTCTCCTTCCTCATGTTCCCAGCCCACTTTCTCTCGCATCTTCTTCAGAAGGACCTCCTCCATGAGGATAAATACTGGGGCGATTTCAAACGTGAACCTAAAGGAAGACGGAGGAACAGCAATCTGTTAGCCGCCGGCCTGCCGCAGTCAGAAGCGAATCGCCTTGATACCTGCAGAGGAGACACGTACATGTTGGTGTTGGCCACCGACGTCACCCACTCGCCCGCCAGGCCGACGACATCCAGCCCCGATGAGAGCTGATTGAAGTAGCACGGGTGACCTGCGAGGTGGCACAAGTCAGTCTGACCCGGCGGCACGGAGAGGGCTTAGCTGAGAGACGCTCACAGTGCCCCCGCCTTGAGACTTCACACAGTGCTAGAAGGTTCCTTTTGCGGGAGCCCAACTTTGCGGCACACGCTGCGTAAATGCTAGCAGGTGAGATTAGCCTGTATCCAGTGCCTGGATTCTGAGATTAAAAGTGACTTTTCTGTTATATCACAGAGAAAAATACTGAACTCTATCCATGGGAAAACACTTCAAGAAACGGACAAAACCGATGGCTGTATTTTAGTTAAAAAAAAAACATTCATCGGGCAGATAAATATTATGAACTGTCCACCCACTAAATATAATAAATATAAAGTGGGTTTATGTAACCCGAGCCTGAAAAATAAGCTCAGAAGAAAACATTTGATTACATCAATAAAGAGAGAGCCTGGGAATTTGAGCTTCGCTTTATCAATATTAGTCTCCAGGATACAATATCTCATGATACAGAATCCCGCATGACACCTCAATGCACAGGGCTTGACTACATTCAAGATTTCGCTGTTCATCATAACAGACTTCTGACAAGAGATCAACAGAGTATGATTTCATTGTTGCCATAGCGACAGTGCAACAGGTTCCATCGTGGTGTGAGGTTCCCTAAAAGAGACCCACAGCCCTAATGCCCCCGTTACAATGTCGAAGGATCCTCAGGTCTGATAAGTGGCTCCAGGGAAGAGCAAGCAAAGCATGTTTACCAGTTTTCACTCCATACTTCAACGTGTCTCTACAGTCCACCAGCAGCTGCTCCAGGTTTTCTGGCTGCTCTGGGAGCTCCAGGCTGAATCCTTCCAGGCCATCCTTGAGCTGGTGAGGGTGATGGAAGTCAAGCACTTTGCTGCTCCGGTCAAAGGTCGTCTTGACGTGTGCGAGGAGAATGTTCACCAGGGCTTGGAGGAAACCTTGGGTCAGTTCTTCACCATCATGGTCAGGAAGGAGATCTGTATGGACGTCACTATCATCTCCAGCACATACAAAACAACCCAGCGCTGGACTCAACAGCACATCAAAAAGCTGAAATGGTTGTGTAATTTCAGGTTCTTAACCTCAAAACCTTCTAGTCCACATGCCAGTGCTGTAACCATGCTTGTCGCGTTGCATGCTGTTATTTTATTAATTGTATTCTACTAGCAGCCCGCAAGAAGCTGGCAGTAGGTCAAGCACTTATGTAATATGATAAATAAAACAAGGCACATTACATAATTTAAATTAACGAACACAATGCGATTGGCTGCAAAAAGATTACACCCGCCCTGCACCGTCACAGCTTGGACTGCAGAACCTCAAATAGAAAGCCAAGAATTTGAGGAATTTGCGCTGACATAGTTCACATCGTCCCTGTCTAAGCCTAAAAAATTGATTGTAAAAATCGGCAGTTGCAGACCAAATGGACTGACAAACATTGACACCATTTATACTGCAATATTATTTTATGCTGCCGCAAAGTGTGGTACGGCTCAGAAACCCCATGAGTATTTTGTTTGGTCCACTTGCTGCTGCAGTTGAATAGCCCAGATGTTTACTACATGGCAAAAAGATGTGGACGCCCCAGTTCACCAGAGGAATTGCCTTTGACACCCAGGGCAAACTTTACTTAAGTTGTACATTATATATTATTATATATAATGTATATTTACAATTGGGCCCTGAGTGGGACATCCAAAGGCATGACGGTCACACGGACAAACCCCGAGGTGGCGATGGCAGTGGGTAGGCCCGGCAGGAGCGTGCTGCAGCTGGCTCTGAGGGCCGTCTGTCTGCAGCACCCGGCCCCACCCTGTCTGCCGTACCTTTGCCATAGATGCTGCTGAAATCAATGGCTTGTCTGGAATGGGGTTTCCCATTATCCTGTCCGTGTTTCTGGCTGCTCCCATCCGGGGGGCATTGTGGCCAAATCAGAGCTGCCTTGTCCCTCCCTCCAGACATCATTTCATTGCTGCCATCTGGAGAAGTCACGCAAACACACAAACACGCACAGTTCATATAGTCCTGCCATTGTGGGGACTTTCCATTCATTTCTATGGGCGTTACCCTCATGTTCATTATGATAACCTTAACCCCTACCCAGCCCTAACCTTAAACACAAGCAACCAAACAAAATACAAGATTTAATAAAAATTTTTGATTGCAGTCACATATTTTTATAAAAATTAAGGAATATGAGGAATACTTTATATTGTGGGGACCTGAAAAATGTCCCCGCAAGCTAAAGAGTAACAGATTTACTATGTGGTAAATACAAATTGCAGACACACACACACACACACACACACACACAGAATATATTATACATGAGGGATAAACAATTTGGTTGACACATCCGTGTTTGAACACAACTTTTATAATGAAAGCCAACATTATCTTTTTTTTCAGCTGTATTAACTGTTTAAACTTCAAGTTCATTTTGCCAGCTTTGAAATTAAAGTTACTAGAACTAAAGCCATTCATCTTTCTCATCTTTGCTTTTACATTATTTAGATTTTTTTTTATTTCATAATTATATATATATATGTGCGTAATTCATTTTTTTCCTTTTTACTTCTGAAATATATATAAAAAAACCCAATAAAAATACGATTAAAAAGAAACTATATTCCCTAGAGTATGTACTGCATGATTACAACTACGGCTCATCTGCAGAAACCACGACAGACTTACCGAGGAAGGTTCCCGGTGTATCCATGCTGATGGTGTCTGCGATTCAGGGCAGTGAAAGGTGCAAAAAGCCTGCCTGTCGAGGATCAGGAGGCACAATATGAAGAGACCATGGCCTTGGACTAGATAAATAGCACAGCAGCACCTGGGCGGATCTACCTTGTCACATGTTCATTCATCCAGGCTGCAGACAAGCCCGCATCTAACTTTTAGAAAGCTGCCCTGCATGAATCTCTTTTTCTCCTGTTTTTTTTTTTCCATGCAGCTAATTCAGGGTCGTTCCGTTTTTTTTTTTTTTTTTGTTCTCGTCGTTTGTTTGATCCTGTGTTTGTACCAAACATCAGTGGTCCCGCTGAGGTGGGGACGCCGCCACAGAGGGCCTGCGTCTCTCACTCTGCGCCTCAGGATTGAGGCGGATTGTTTGTGCTGCTCCCGGCCGCCGCCCGTCCGCCCGCAATGCAGCTGCACGCTCCTCAGCCTCATGAGCCGAGCGATTTCTTTAAGCGCCGTGACTGATTTGAAAGCGAGATGTTAGATGGTTTCAGTGGATTTTCACAGAACCTACAGTATGGTTTAGGTGTCATGGAAATTAAACTGAAGCATGACAATTGTGTGGGGTAACAAAAATGCAAGATAAAAGAAATTTGATCCTTGGAGCTCCCACAGCATGTTTGCCCCGAGGGCCTGGAAACTCCAGTCTGCCTAGTTTCACCAGTATAGATTCATACATAAAGAATTCTAGCCGCTTTTTGAGACATCAAAAATTTTTTAGGGGTTTAAAAAAAAAAACCCTACAACCAGAAAAAAGGCAGCAAGGCTGGTAAACATGTTTTTTTTTTTTTTTTTTTTTTTTTTTTTTATCAGATTTGTTGAATTAATCTATGTTTTGAAAATTATGGGATAGGACTGCTCGAATGACTTGGAGAATTTGGAGAAACAGACAAACTTTCTGAAAGTGGTGAGGACAGAGGTGACAGAAACAAACCCACAAAGATAGAAACCCAAAGACAGACTCAAAGGCAGAGTTTGATGTTTACACTGGCAACCTGCTGACCTCACGTGTCACCAGACATCTGTAGGGTACCAGCAAACTGCTTATGCAAAGGTGCAAAATGCCAGCATGGAACATGCGCAACGCCGGTCTTGCCGATAAATTGCAATTTCAACTCCTGAAGACAGAGACCCAAAGACGGAGACAGAGCACTGAGACTCATAACATTTACTGTTTCAAAGGAATCTGCTGACATAGAGTGTTACGACTGATAAGCGCCCGGAGCGCAGACAAAGGCGCTGGAAGCCAGGAATCGGGAACACGGGGTTTAATAATGAGAGGAACAGGCAAAACGCAAGTTGACATCACAATGACCGGACTGGGGAAACAAACCGAAACGCGGACTAAATACAATGGACTAATGACAACAAGCAGGAACAGCTGGTGGACGCGGGGATTCCACACGGGGTTGATGAGGGGGCGTGGCACACGGGAGGAGTGGACGATCGGGGCAGGACATAGAGAATGTGGAAGGATCCACATTCTTGGTGTGGGAGCTGTTATTTGAGGCGTGTGAGGCAGGCCCCGACAGGAAGTAGATTCCCCCCGTACGCCTATTACCTTGCCTTTAAGCAACTACCAGAGATACCTGCCCTTCGGCCTCATAGCACACCCTCAAAATTAAGCTAAACTTAGTCATTTCTTGCTTAATGCCCGCTCTGAAAAGTCTGACTCCAAACTCGACATTGTTTTTCTTGTGTCTTTCAAGAAATATCTGCAGAAGGTCTTCGATGTATTCACCTAAGATCCACGGGACAGTGTTAAGCTCAGAAATTTTGGGAAAAAGAAAATTGTATGTTTGATAGACATTACAGGACCTGCTTGGGCTTAAATCTTAAATCAGACGCAAAATCTTTTTCCTCGCCAGGGAAAATGACTACAAACCACCGTGTGACAGCCTGCTTGCTGGACTGCTCTCTGCAGACTGAAATGTGATCAATCGAGTGTTTGTGGGCTTTGTGGAGATGGACTCACAGGTGAGATTTGCACATCACATCATCTTCCGAAAGGCCCACGATCAGGACATGCAAGGGCTTCATAAAAAGTCATGTAATTGATGAAGACCTTCTGGTCCTCAGTGCAGAAGGGGTAGTAGATGGTCGATGTTGGTCCTAGAGTCTAGTCGGACATTTCATCCCTCAAGCCTTTCGATTCAATTATATACTGCCAGAGGACCACAGTGCCATTCAAAGCAATCAGAAGAAGCCTGCTTTCTGCTAACTGTGGCTCCGAGAAGTAATTTCCCCAAGAATTGGAGAGGAAGCCAGAGAGGTGACTGATCACAGAATGATGAATTCTGCTTTATTTCCATTAAAACGGCTCCCCCGCTTGAGGACAGATCCGCACTCTTAATGGCTCCCCTTCAAACGGTCAAAGAGCCCGGGCCTGCTGCCGGCCAGCGGGGAGCAGCGGAGCGTGAGCAGACTGTAAGGCATCAGTGTCACACACGTGGTGTTAAATTGCATACTAAAATGTGACACTCGCCATGTTATCATTCTGCCACGTTTATTCCCCTGTGATTTTAATCTTTATTACTCTGAACATTTTTCTAAAGCAACATACTCATCCCTTCCTTACACAAGTAGGCATTTTGTGGGGGGGATTTGTATTGAGCACCATACTCTTACCACTCTCCAAGGCGTTCTGTGGTCTGAGCTGGCAAACCCCATACTGCAGAAGCGTGCTGCTGGGCCCTGTGTCTGACTCTGTGCTTTCTGAGGGGTCGGGCCTATTAGGATGAGTATCACAGCAGAGCAAGCGGGCTGCTAAAGGGGGCGGATCCCGCTACGGGGCCACTACTTCGAAGGGCAGGATGTAAGGCTCACTGATGAGTCAACCAGTGACCATGTGGTAATGAAGTAATTACACTGAAGACTCAGACTGGCTTTTATGCCACTTGAATGGAGGCTTTATTTAATTTTGTGCTATATTGCATTTCCGCATTCTTTATTTTTGTTATTTTTATATAGTTAACTAATTTACTACATTTACTGCCAAACCATTTTAGCATTTAATAAATATGCCATAAATACCAAGTAGAGGGACACATCATTATATTAATGATATTAATCATTAATCATATTAATGCTGAACTTAAGAAACAGAGCCAGGATATACGAGGGACAGCTTGGCTGGAAAACCAGAGATGGATCGGGTTTATCAATCACACAGTATCAGTACTGAAGAAACTGTACATGGACGGCACTACCTAAGTGAAATGAATTAATAAGAACAAGTTCAAACTAAGATCTTAAATACAAAAAAAGAAGTCTAAAAATATAGATACTATGACTAAATTAATGTTACAGCTGATTACATATGCTCAAGATAACCCTGATCTGTGGCGCTTTGACAGAAAGTCCTTGGAAATGCTGCCTGTTTTCTGTGCTGTTTTCCCAGTTCTTCTGTACAGGGTTGATTAAGCAAGTGGACTGCATTTTCCCCTTAACCTCCCAGGAATCCCAGGTATTACCGCGGCTCACACAGACAAACTGCGACACCGGAGCCTTGGAAGCGGTTCAAGAAAGAATGAGGATCAATTACGGTCTTTTTTCTCTTTTTTTACCTTTTTCTTTTTTTTTTCTTACACTCCATGAAGCACTAAGTTAAGGAAATAGAGCTGATAATTAATACTAGACAAAGCAGATTCCTCAGATGATGTTTCATACTTCAGATTACAGGCTTCCCATTGGGTAAGAGACCTCCAGCCGGCCAATCACAAGGCACCAAGTTATATCTCTGAGAACACAAAAGGCAGGTGGCTCTGAATCATCTTGGCACATCACCCATGTCGGCTAAACAAATTTTATTATATATCAGTGTAGAAAACAGCTACACGAGCATTTGGTAACAATCTAAAGGGCATGTGCAAAACCTGGCGGAACATGTGACCTTGGTTATGACTGACCGACATGCAAATCAGGGGATTTACATAATCCATAAAAACCATGCATGTCAGCCAGATGGATGGAGATTGCTTGTGTTTCTCAGAATGCTGCTTTACGCTCGTAGAATCTGCCACAATCCACGGACATCGGGTAAACCTCAATGCTACCCGCTTATGCGTGTAACCATCAACACAAATATGAAACAGACTATCTAAAACTACTGCATTCAAGACCACATTAATTCTAAATGTATCTAAATACTTAAAGTTTAGCTGCTTAGTAATTTGTTAAAAGTTTAAAGTAAACTAAATGTGAAAGGTATAAAGTAGCACCAATTGAAAGGAAAGCAATGCTAATTAAAATAAAGCTTTCTTTGATAGGAACCCTAACTATTCTGCTGCTCTCTCCAAGGATAAGAACGATCCCAAATCTCATGGCTTTCGCAGTAGCCAGTGCACATGCTAAACCGTAACAGTAACTTGGAAGTCAGTCCATCTTCCAACCATTATTCTGGATTATTTTACTCTTTTATGAAGAGATGCAGCCTACATAAGTTCCCCACCCCCAGTATATCTGACAGTGCCTACGATGCAGAAAATTAAGTCGCCAGGTAGAAGCATCCATTGGATAATATGACACATAATCACTAATTAAAGTGGTACTTACGATGTTTGTAAGGCGACACGGTGATGTGTTGATCCAGGTGTGCCAACCAGCTAACCAGGTTCCCTCAAATGAAACAGCTGTCCGCCTCTCTCGCCCTTCTCATTCAGCATGGACAGTTTTACGGTCTCCACCGAACTTGTGCTGACTTGACTCTCCAACTGTCTTGAAGATTATCCGTCTCTTTCAGCTCTGAGTTAAGTGCTGTGTGGAATTTCCTGAAGGAACCGCCTGGAAATGTACGTTGGTCAAGATGTTACTGCCCCTCAGTATCAAGTTTGAGCACTCAAAAAGTCACCGGTGTAGTGACTGTTTGTAGCCAACAGGGGGCCCACGAACCTTGAGTAGTTTGACTGTAGTAAACTCTGGGAACAGGGCTAAGTAATATGTCTGGAGTGCATTAAGTTATTTATTGTTATTGTTTCTGGGATATTATGCTGTACTGTGGTAAATGTAGTGTACTGTGGTTAATGTATATACACATGCAGCTCATTTACCTGTAGCAGTTATTTTCTCAGGGAGATGATAGATTATTGTGGTATACATGGTGTACTGAGGTAAATGCCACTCGTTTGTATGATTATACGCTGATCTGGGAACTGTGTTTATGGGCTTATGTGTGGATTAATTCATTGCTAAGGAAGAAACACAAAACTGATACCTCTCACATTATAACTAAATAAAGACACGTATTAAATATGACCTTAACACCAGTCAGATGTGTCAAAATCTCACATTAACTGTTACTGTATGAGTAGTTCAAGATGCAGTAGGCGTTAACTGTGAAGTCCTTAAGGCACCGTTTTAATGAGTGCTATTGGGTCCTGTCAGTGAGCTGTCTTTACATGTCATTGTGCCACGGTTTCTATGATTAGCCATCGTATCTGGGAACACAAAGACCCAGTAACATAGACTGGGCCAAGTAAGAGAACCGCGCACACTAGGGGACATTAGTTAAGTGGAGATTAATGGTTTGCGCTGGACCCAAAGCCAAGCACGGATAATCAGCTCCCCAGCTCGCGAGCAGGCGGCGGACACGCAGTCCTGCTTTCACGGTTTCCGGGTACGAGACCCTGATGGGGACACTGCCGCTGTGAGCCTGAGAATGGAGGCCATGTAAGAGCAAAGCGTGGATCAACTGCTAGACCGGAGGAGTCAGCAGATGTGCTTTGCACCTTGCTGCTACGATAACGGCGCAGGCCGGACTCCAGCTTCCGAATGCTGGGTGGGCCGTACCATTATCTAAGGAGATTGGGGGCCAGGAGGAAAGCCAGAAATCATAGTGTGGGAGGGCTGGTTGAAAATCAGGTCCCATATCCCAGTCCCATATCAATTCACTTGGTGACAAAATCACAGTACAGACTCAACTACAAATATACACACACAGGATTGTAATTATATATTCGTGGGGACTCTCCATTCATTTCTATTGGAAAACTCTAATCCCAACATGATGGGATACTTACTAATCATAAGTAACCAAACAAAATGTGAGACTTTGAGCATTTTTTTTTTTTAAATTGCATTCACAGATCTTTATAGGGACCTGAAAAATGATTCCCACAACGTGGGAATAACGATAACAGGTTTTTATCATATTGTGGGGGAACATTTGGTCCCCACAAAGTAATACAAACATAATCCACACACACACACACACACAGTACTGTCAAAAGTCGTAGGCAGCCAAAGAAAATGAGGGTTAAATTATCTTCATGTTTGTGTAAGATTAGGATATTATGCCTGTCGAAGTGTGACAGCTTAGCCATTTCAAAACCTCACTGGCATTTCCAGCAAAACCCCAGTATTTCCAGCAACCATCCAACACACCGACGTATTTTTGACTTAAAAACTAGCAGGGCCTCATATGGCTAATCAATACCTCTCTGACTTTCAAATACTAATTTAGTTAATAAATTAACTAAGCCTGTTTTTGTTGTGCTACTTTTCATTTTCATATGTTCTGATGTCGAATCGTGTTTTTGTTCAGAGCAAATGTGCATTTACTACCCAGATAAAAAGATTTAAACATTTCCTTTGACTGCTTAAGACTTTTGCACAGTACTGTATGCGTATGTACAGAATGTTCTCACCTGTGCCGGCGTGGTAGCCAGGGAGCACGAAGCCAGCCCTGGCTGCAAACATAGAAGATACCTGGAGGGTGTCTAAAGAGGGAGACAGTAAACTTAAGCAGTAAGCAAGGAAGTCTCCCAAGTGAACTCTGCCGTCTTTATTTCAGCCTGGATTTACTAGAGCCCGTAGGATGTGGAGAAAAGAGGCAGGACACGGGAGTGTGGAGGAAATACGGGTGCTGAAGGTGCTTTAGCACCCCCTCTGGTTGGTGGTGGTAGTGCAGCATCAGAATACTGTCGGAAACACAGGGCTGCCAACCGTCACGTATCTGACGTGACTGTCACATTTTCAGACTCCCTCATGCAAGATATCTTACAGCAAATTTATATTAATTTATTATAATCCTAAAATTAGCTACATTTATAACGTTGGGGTAGTTTTCAAACTATAAAGTCTAATTACAAGATAGTTAAACTACGTGTGCATTTGTGTGGAGACTTGTCTCGAATGGACACTCCAACCAATGGACACAATTGGCAACTATGGAAACATGTTAATTATCTCGCACTCAGATGCGATTTTATGATAATTTCTTCAAAAAGACTAAAACCACCAAAAAAGTCTTTTGAGCTCAAACCTGCCTACGTCGCGCGTACATCGCGCATGGGAAACGCGAGAACCTCAACTTTATGAAATTCATGTAGAATATCACCCCCAATAAGCTTATATTCATCAGCCAGGTGAAGCCGCAGGCAGGTTACGGTGGTGCACCGGCGGGTCCGTCCATCTGTCAGCGGGGTCTGAGGCGTGACAGGTGCCGTCTGCCCGCCCTCGCTTCTTAATTACAGAGCCGGTGACCGCGGCTCCGGATTCATTAAACTCACACTTAATTAACACTTACCCTGCACCTCATACAGCCTCATTTAATATCTCATGCATCCATGCAGACGCAATTCATCTCTGCCTCTTTGAAGAAGCTTTTTGTTAATCGTATTGTTATGCTATTAAATTATATATTGCATTCATGGAGGTCTCAAATGTGACGGTGATGTTTTAAGCTACAAAGCTTCCGGGAGAGGGCGCTCCAGTTCCCGATTCTGTGCCTTCACTGAAGTAGGCCTACGGTTCCTCAACCCTCATGATGACCGGCTGATCACGTCTATTCCCAATGTAATGCATAAATCACTACCAGACATTACATGTATTTGCATTCCTAATCCAAGGTGAATTCAGCAAAAGTGGGGCATTTAAAATTTGCCCTTTGCTACTTAAAATAAATAAATAAAAAAATCAACAACCAATGAAAACCAACAGTGCTAAAGTTATGCTGCAACAGGGCTTGGACTTCAACAACTGTTGTGATTTGTGTGGCATGTTTATGATGGCTGTGTTCATAATTTCAAGACTGTAGCGAAAAAGCTGTTTCGAAAGATATAACTGCTAGAAACATATAGTGGGGTATATTGTTTAGGTTGTTGTATTTTATTAAAAGAGAGCCAGAGGTTAATTGTTTTATAAATAAAATACATTTTTGAACAAATACATTAGTTTTTTTTTTTTTTTTGGTTTACTTTTGACTTTTGTGTTGAAGGCTCTAGTAAAACTGGAACAATACTTCAGGTAAAATGGGACATATTTTTACATGTAAATAATGTAGATCGGGGATCCCAAATTGGTCGATCGCGATCGTCCAGTGCGATATGACAAATGGATAATACTTTATTTCATTGGCAGCTAACCGGTCAATGCGATCGCCCGAAACTACGTAGCCAAATGTCGGCAAAATGTGCCAAGGTTTCACTGAGATTTGACACTCATGAAGTGAAAGTAGTTGGATCTTGTCAACAAAACGTTCTAATGAATTTATTTATAGTTAGTTTTTTTGGTCAAAAATTGTTTTGTGAAATTAAAGTATATGTTGCCTCTATACAAAAGCCACTGTCCCGCTTTTGGAGAAGAGCTGCCCCACTTTACCTGAACTAGCTCATTAAGAAATGGGAGGTGTCACTCTATGTTTTGTCCAATTTAATTGTTAAATATTACATAGATTGCTTACATTTCCACGTTACACTATTTAAGAAGACAAGCAGTTAATAGGAAAAAAAATAGTTTGAGCAAATGGCTTTCATGAGATTTTTCTAAATCATTTACCAAAAAGTGTCACACTTTTGCATAATTCACCCTACATGCAGTATTTACACAGATTAGACACGCCATACTAATTCTCTGAAGTATTATTTTAAATACTTCATTAACAGCTATACATAGTCTGATGCAAGTTTGTGACAATCATGTAACTGTAAAATTAACGGGTGGTGGAGGGGTGCAGTATACTTCCAGGGGGCTAATATCTTCGTGTTTATTCTGCAGAGATGGAAAATTCAGGTCCAGAAAATCCAGACCAAGGTATTATTTCACCCAACCAGTTTAGAATAAAGAGTTACAGTTACAGAGTACTCAACTGGTTCGTTGAAACAAAACCTTGGTCTGGATTTGTACTTACTGGGTCTAAACTTTCCACCTCTGATTTTATGGTACTCATTAATTGTATCTCATTGATATAGCTATAAACTTCGGGACCGCAAAAAAAAAACGAACTGCATAGGGCAGAACCGAGCCCTGGACTCACATTTCTTCTCAATACACGGGAAAGGAATAACACCCACACTGCATTTTGGGAAGCAGACAGGAACACGAGTGACACATTCTTTAAAATAGCACCTCTTTGTCACGAAATGCGTGTGCAGAATTGAAACGAGCTAAAACGGGAAGGATCGAGAATGAGACACGACTGGAAGAAAAAAGACAAATCATTATTATTTATTAAAACTATATCCACTCCGATGATGAAAGCTTGTTACTTCACAGGTTAAGGACAACAAGCAGCCTAATTCAAAAACATACACAAAAATGACAGGGTAAGAAAAGCCGGCCGGAGTACATCCGCGCTCAGGTCACACAGAACGCGCACATGGATCTGCAAACGCGCAACTTTACGCGGACACTGGGAAATCAGAAGCTGACACATTCGGATCGCATAACTATTTATACGTGTTTCACGTTTACAGAAATTGATTTGTTCGTTTTAGCCATAAACTGAGCGATGAAACACCAAAGCGGCCATGCAAACATCATTTAATAGTTTTCTGCGCCATACACCTACAGTATGGGTATGCGTGTTCGTCCTATAAAGTGCGTCACCATATATTTGTGCCAAATTATTCCGTTTGAGTGTTGTCCTCGTAAATAAAGCTTAACGTTCTGTCATGTTCGGTTTTTTCCCTCTTCGAACGCATCCAAATGGATGTTTTTGAAATACATGTCATAGCTTCAGCCAGGCTGTTCTACGTGACACATAATGCATTTTTTAAAATTAGAAAGCACATCCACCGGAAAGCGTCTGTCTTTCCATCAGCCGACCTACCTCCTGAGGCGGGCATGCGACACTTTAACTACCGTGTGACCGAGAAGTGTGGGGAACGTTAAAATGGCATAAGGTGTCAAAAGCGAATGTTGTCGTTTCTCTGTAAAGCACCGTCAGCCACTGGGCATTTCGCAGATGCAGGGACTGGTGAGGCCGTACCAGCAGCAGAAGATCTCCTTGAAGGTCTTCCTCATCTCTTGGCTGCGGAAGGCGTAGATGATGGGGTCGATGACAGAGTTGCACATGATGAGGATGAGGTACATGTTGAAGTGCGACATGAAGCAGACGCAGTAGGGGTTCCGTGGGCAGGAGATCATCAGGATGAGGTGAAGGAAGAAGGGGGCCCAGCACACCACGAAGACGCCCAGCAGGATGGTGAGAGTGATGGCGCCCTTCATGTTGGCTGCCTGCCACACGGGGGCGCTGCCGGGCAGGGCGGCGATGCGCTTCATGTGCAGACGCGCCAACAGGAACATGTGCACGTAGAGCGACGCCATAAGGGCCAGCATGGCAAAGAACATGGTGATGAGGAGGATGAGCACGGTGGTGCTCTCTGAGTAGACGATGAAGAGCACCCCCGACGCCGTGCAGCACGCCCAGATGCAGGTGATGATGGCCGCCGCCCTCCGCACCGTCACGATGTTGTGGTAGCGCAGCGCGTAGAAGATGGTGACGTAGCGGTCCACGGCGATGGCCAGCAGGCTGCAGATGGAGGCCAGCAGCGAGCTGCAGATCATGGAGTCGAATACGTTGTCGATGCTCTTGATGAGGCTGACGCGGATGTTCAGCTCGTCGTTGGTGATCAGTGCTATGACGATGGTCTCCGTAGCATTGGAGACGCTGACCAACATGTCCGCCACGGCCAGGCTACAGATGAACAGGTACATGGGCGAGTGCAGGTTCTTGTTCTTGACGATGGCGGTGACCACCAAGATGTTCTCCAGCAGGCTGATGATGCCCAGGGTCAAGAAGACCTCTGTGGAGATCAGGAGCTGCTCATAGCAGCCGGAGGATGAGGAGCCCTTTCCTCCGGTAGATTCATT
>JAODKE010000088.1:6594132-6605914 GCA_026779605.1 Mormyrus hasselquistii
AAGAAGACCTCTGTGGAGATCAGGAGCTGCTCATAGCAGCCGGAGGATGAGGAGCCCTTTCCTCCGGTAGATTCATTGCTGGAGGTACCCAAACTCAAGTTCCTGGGATGGATTAGCCCATGATGAGAGACATTCATCTTCCAGATGAGGGATGAGCTTTTTTGCCACGATCTTCTTAATGTTCAGTCCAGGAGACTCTTCTATCAGGGCTTCTCTTCTCCACGTTGGACCAGATGGTGCTTGGGCATAGTGCAGCTGAACACAAGCTGCCGGTCCACCTGCCCTACCCCTGGGGATGCTTCCTACCTGCTCCCCTGAACCCCCCCTATACACTCCCAGCTAATCTCCTCACCAATCCACAAGCAGCCCTGGGCCACCATCCCCAGCTGGGGAAACAGGGGGAGAGAGATAGGGAGAGAGAGTGAACGAGAAGAGAGGGAGAGAGAAAGAGAGAGAGAAGCTGGATGAGTCACAGAGCAGAGAGGACCGTCGTTCGGAGATGAGGGAAGCGCGAGCGCATCACACCTCAGTAGGCGAGCTCAGCTGGCCTTGGGCTTTATGAGATGTGCTTCGTCGCTCTCGCATCTGGCTCCTCCCACTGCTCTCCCCGCAGCCAATCAGGACAGGCAGGGAGTGGTAGGCTTTGTGTACATGTGTGTGTTGGTGTCTGACAGCTGAGCTGGATCTAGTTGATTAATGGGCTTAGATGCAAACTAAAGAGGACTAAAAAACTAATTCTTTAAAGTTTCTTTGTTCTTGTTTTGAGTATTTTCAAGATGCATTAACAGTTCCTACGGCAAAAAGAAGGATAAAAATAATATCACACTTCCTTGGAGTGAGAGAGAATTAAAACAGTTAAAGAGTCACATTTTAATGATTGCACGAGATCCCGGGGACGGCTGTTATGTGACTGAAACTGAAATCCCTCATTCTGAATCACCCAGTTGGACAGATGCTCTGTTGCTTGGTGGGTGTCTGCTGTACAAACCACTACTGTGCAGTCTAAGTTATTAGATGGAGATCTCAGCTGGACATTACAGCCATTCCAGGTTTGTCTGTAACCGCTAAACCACGGCTCTTTAAATCGGGCCCTGGATTCCAAATCCAGTGCGTGTTTTCACTTCTCCCAGGTAGTTGAATGAAGAATTACTGATTCTGATTAGCTGGAGGCTTCACACTTGGCTCACGGGTAAAGGAAGACTGGAATGTATAGCTGGTATGACCTGTTGGACAGGAGGAGGCAGAAATTGCATTCCTAGAGCACGTCTGAAAAATCACCTCAGTGATAGCAGAAACCAAACTTGTAGTGTATTTGTCAGCCCCGATTCCGTCCCTAGGGACTCTTCCTGGGACACGCCTCAAGCTCCGGCCCCTGACCGCCCCCCCAGCCATGTAAGCTGGGGCAGGTTCGTTATTTGTGCCCCTCATGTTTCAAAAACTAAATAGCGAATAGAGCTGTATCTGGCTAACTGGTTAGCAGGACATGCTGCTTCAGCAGCTCCTATATTAGCAATGTGTTTTTTAAAATATTTTATGCTGTTACAGTTTTTTGCCAGCAGAGGGCTCCCAAACCACAGGGCCCCTATGCAAATGTGTGGCCCGAGTGGTGGTACTCCGCCAGTGCCCGTAAGGGATAAGCAACACTTTCCCACTCTTACAGAAATAACTACATTGATTTCCTTGCAGTCAAACCATTTAAATGAATCATTAAACATTAATCACAAAACTGTGCAGTTTCCAATATCTTATGTGATACTTTAGATTACACTAGTATAATATACTGAAAATAAGGAGTTGAATGTAATTTCATGGGTGATTAAGTACAAACCAAGACTGAAAATGTTTCTGATTATAGTCGTGCAGCTTGAACAAAATAAACAAGCACTTATATAATGAATTTCGATATAAATATGTGACCAGCGGTCTGTACATCACTCGCAGTCAGCTGGGAATTCATTTAGATTAAGCCCAACTGGCCTTGTGCAGTGACCCGCCTGAGTCTCTTGGTGACACCTTAAATTACATCCGATTGGACGCCTCGAATCAACTGCTGGAAATGTGTCACTGGTCAAGCGGTTGCCACGGTTACCTTGGGAAGCCCAGCCCAGTTCGATGGTCAGCCTCTCTGCTCAGTTTGGGGCTGAACCTTATCTCAGCGGCGGGGGGGGGGGGGGGGCATTGGAGCCCCCCGGCAAAGACCCAGTGAGATCACTACAGCAGAGGCGTCTCGGATAAGCAGGGCAGAGTTCAGACCTGCGGGCTTCAGCGCAGATCATTAGTAGGAAAAAGCAAACCTAATTTCGAAGGATCAAGATCTCAACTTGCGAGGACTCTGAAAACATAGATTAACTTTTTCAAAATGCCTTCTAAATCTTTCACGTTATTTAATATACACTGCAAGTATGTACTAAATAACGGATGCAGTGAGAGACCAGGGTTCAAGTGCTGTCATGCACTTAAAAAAAAAAAATCCTAAGCTTTTAAAGATCCCACACTGACAAGTATAAACTGCTGGTATATACAGCCAGAGTGAATTTGGTTGGCGGTCAGGCATGATGACCGGTGTAGATTGGGAGTTAGATGCCTGATGATGCTGTGTTCTGTACCCCTCCAGTGCCGTTCTGTACCCCTCCAGTGCCGCATTTATCAGCCCCACTCGCACTAAATGTCCTCTGGAAGCGCCTTCAGGATTCCTTTTCCCTCTATATATATATATCCGATTTTTTTTGGCCCAAGGTTCGAGGGCGCTGTTCTTCCGAATGCCCCTTTGGCGAGACAGATCTCTGGCGAATGCGTCAGACTTTTTACCAAGCGCAGAGCACCGCCTCGGCAGTGAAATGGTTTTACGGTAATGCCTCTCCCCCCCAAGCGGCTGTGCAGGAGAACAGGAGCTGTAAATTCTCATTATTATTTTCTCCCAAACATCAGGGAGAGAGAGAGAGCGGAAGAGCGACTCAGGAGGAGTTCTGGGCTTCAGATTCTCTGCTGGAGAAAGGATGGGGGTCACAGCATCAGGCACCACCCAGATCAACAGCGCTAATGTCATTTAAGAGAGGTGAGAAACCCAGTATAAAGAGTCGCAGTCACAGAGCACTCAACTGGTTGGTTGAAACAAAACCTTGGCCTGGATTTGTACTTTCTGGAGTTGACCTTTCCACCTCTGCATTCTCAATAGCAGACACTCTTGTCCAAAGCCATGTACAATTGTCAAGGAGTCGACTAGGCGTAAGTGCAGCTTGGCTGAGCTTCCAGTGAATTTCCAGGTACAAGTGTAAGCAGAATCAGAGCAGGAGCTACACAACAACTTCTAATCAAACCACGACCTAATAAGACTAGTATTCAAATCTGCAATGATATCAGCCCCAACATTAAGATCCTTCAGGGACCATGATGAGGTTCCAGGCTAGTTAGAGGTGGCCCTGGGACAGATGAGTCTCGAGATGTTTCTTGAAGGTGGAGAGGGAGTCTGACGACTGGACATGGTTCTGGCGCTTATTCGGGGAACCACGCAAGAGAGCTGTCTGTAGTGGAGTTTTCTCTGTTAACTCTACCTCCTATTTCCTGGAACTGAAACTGAGCCATTGTAAAAATACACCCGTTACTTTATAGGAGAGCAGCCAACTGTAAGTGGAAGCAAAATTAAACAAATTAAATGAACAGGGAAAGTGAAGCATTGCTGCCTTTATTATCCTGTTTTGCATTTTATATCTTTGTTTAAAGGCTGTTTCTGCATTCAGATGCTGCCTCGAGGGATCAGTACAGCATTGGAACCATACACACACATACAGTTACAGACACACACGCATGCACACACACATGCACAAACACACACACAGTTACAGACACACACACAGTTACAGACACACACGCATGCACACACACATGCAGAAACACACACACAGTTACAGACACACACACAGTTACAGAAACACACGCATGCACACACACACACACACAGTTACAGACAGACACACATACAGTCACACACACACACACACACACACACACACACACACACAGTGTCACACAGACCAGTACTCATGTCCTTGTGGGGACTCTCCATTAATTTCTATGGCCGTGACCGTAATTCCAACATGGCAAAAAAAAAACAGTTTCCACTTATCAAGAACATCAAAATAACAGATTTTAATCACATGGTGTGGACATTTGTATATATATATATACTACACTTGTTTATAGACTCCCTGAAACACACACTTACATACACATCGGGAACCATATTACACACCAAGGATGATCAGGGACTTGTTGGTGTATTACTGCATTTCTTCTGTTTTTGTCTGATGTTTTTCTTATCTAATGGTCTGTATGATCAAAGCTGAACACTGTATCCAGATGTGACTCATTGGTGCTAAGCTGAACGGGGTGGATATTCCTCCTCAAATGTTTTATGCACAGAATCAGCTGGTATTATTTCCTGAAGGTAGCCTAGCTCAGATATCCATCCATCTGTCCATCCATCCATCCAGCCATCATGCTATCATCCATTCATCCTTCTATTATCCATCTGTCCTTCCATCCATCCATCCATCCTTCCACCCATCCATCCATCCTTCCCCGATCCCCCTGAGGGACGTGCATCCCACCCAGGGAGTCTCAGTCCTCAGAGACTCTTGAGCTTCCTGGAACGGGTGCCAGGGTCACCGCGACCCCGCCTCACGTAAAACAAGAGACCGGGGCGATCATAATTCCGAATATTATTATTGCGGTTAGTCCATTATAAATAGGAGTAATTCCAGGTATTTGATATGAGTGTTCATAATTTAATATCTAGGAACCTTTATAAAAACAATTCCACAGAAATGTCTGAATATGGCAGCGAGGGAATGTTTTCGTGCTTCATTTCATGGCACAAATGAAGAATGAGAACACCTGCCGCATTGTGACAGAAATGGACATGGCTGCCGCTTTGCATGAACCATCCTCACGGGCAGCTTCCTCATCAGCAGAAGCAAGTACTAGTTCAGCTAAATGCCTCAAACTCGCTGGTGCCCCCAAGTCCCCCTGTCTGCTGCCCTCCTGACACTTAATGCGCTTAAATTCTAGCATCATGTGACCCTGGCTGAGTGTCTCAGGGTATTAAAGGAAACTCTGTGCATGAATCTTTTTTTAAAAATCTGCTTCTGCTCCTACCATTTTCTTAGTAGCTGTTTTCCCTCGCTCTAAATGACCCCCCCCCAACACCCCCAGCCCAAACTGCGATTGACGCCAGACTCTCCCGATGCTGATTCTGTCTGCTCTCATTAACTACCCACTGCTGGGATTACACGCTTTGGTTACCGGACCACCGCACACAAAGCTTATGAGGCATTTACAGCGCCGCGCTCTATGCGCTTATTACATGCAAACCCACGATCTAATTTACTCTCATTTTCCAGGTCTAGCAAATGAAATAGAAGCACATAGAAATTAAATAAAGGTGGCAGGACCATTTGGCAGCGATTCGCTGATTGTGGCTTGTAGCTATAGTTGCATCTCCCGCTCTCCGTTGACACTTCGGAGTATAAGAGACTTGTGGGATTTACACTAATGCGATCACCATTATTCTTTATTATATTTACAGTATACATTGTTTAGGTTTTCTGCGTCACATGCGCGGCAAGGTGAGGTCATGTGATCGCACAGCAATGAATTCTGGGAAGTACACAGCGGGAACGCATTGACCTCCCGGCAGCCCTCGGAAGGTGACGCCACACCAGCTCAGCCCTCAGCAGAACAGTCGCTCCTTATGGGGGCTTAATGGTCGAATCTCAGTCTCAGTGCCATTCCATCAGTTCAAGCCTCAGCGGCCATCAGGGTTCCGTACGGAACCGTTAGTCAGGAGCTGAGCTGAGAGAATGGCTTCCCTCTGAGGGCAGCTTTACCTATTAAAGTAATTACAGCAAACACTTCAGTTACATAAATGAATTTGTAATTTTCCACCGCTATTTTCAAATTTGAATTAAAGACAATTTTCACATAGACATTGTTAAGAGCTCTGCTCCAGCTAGATATTTTGGTGGTTTTACTTACACAGGTAGATCAGCAGACAGACAATCTCGCTATTTTTCAGTTTCTCAATTCCCTACCATAAAAAAAAAAATCCACACGGAGATGAAGACCTTCCCTGCATTTTTGTGGATTACTGCTGTATTCTGGGAGAACACAGTCACTCACAAACAACTTCAGGTCACATCAGCAAACCCTTGGCGATGGACAGTTGCTATGCAACCAACAACAGAAATAAAACTTCTGTGGAAATACCTTAAAACTTTTCTATAATAAAAGTATCATGGTGAGGTCATGGGCTCTTTGAGGTAACTTGCACAAAAGCCGCATGTATGAAGAGATGTAAACCACAAAATACGTGTGGTGCTGAAATCCCATGTCACATGACCTGATTGTTACATCACTTTCATATTATCTAGTTCATGCATACATCCAAAGCGACGGGCATTATTTTTGAGGGGGCTGAGTCTGTCAGTCCCTGGAACACCTGGAGGCTAAACCTTGCTCAAGGGCTCGACATGAAGTCACTCTGCCGACTCTGGGATTTGAACCAGCGACCACCCGACACTGTGCTGTCTGGATATTTAAAAGATATTCAGTGCAGCGTTTCATCTCTTTGTCATGCTGTCCATCAGTAGGCGCAAACTACCTAGCTATTGGGCTGGAGGTTATGAAATCACAGCTTATAAAACCTCATCCACGTGTTCCACCTCATCCATCTGCCCGACACGGGTTCTAGACTAACGCCTAGCTGGGTATTATAGCAGATGCTGTGAAGGTTTGAGAAGTTTACCTTCCTGTGGCCAGTCAAAGCCCTCCCCCTCCCCCCCATCTCTGAAAAGAGAATGGTATACATAGACCACTCCAGGCTGGTCCAGTCACGTGCTTATGAATGAGGAACACGCTCTTCCCTGGAAGATTAAGCATGACACATGTCCCACCTCGCTTGGCCAAAGGTGTCCTGCTCCTCTTCTCATCTGCTGTCTGTCTGGCAGGAGTTGATTGGTCCTCATCATGCCGCTCACCAGCTCATTGGCACCGGTGCAACCGGAGCCGACTTCCCGCCAGCCTGAAACTCTGCCCCCATCAGGTAGCTGAGAAAACGTCGTGCTGGGGGATGAACTGCAAGTCCCTCCCCCCTTCTCCAGGGTAGAACGGCCCACCAATCGGCTGTGGGATGACTCTCCGATCCCAGTTTAAATGTCAATAGACCAGCAGCCGATGGTTTAAAATCCCAAAATGATTGTTCATGCTTCACTGAGCACCTGCGGCTTCAGTGCGAGACCGTTTCAGCTAAAAAGCATCGTGGGGGAGATGTTTTGGCCCCATGCCCAGGACTGGGGGAGAGAGAACATCATCAGGAGCAGCTGGCCAGACGGAGCCTGAGAATCCTGGGAATGTCCTACATGTAGATCCTCTGAAAGAACCACAGCCAAACACTGCATCAGCTGGAGGACTGGGGCGCCACACAAGCGCAGTCTGTCTGCACATTCCGGTTCTGTGTTCACATTCACTGGTTCTGTACGGCCAGGTCATTAATTATTTCTCTATTGTTGTTTCTGTTGCAGTATCGCAGCAATATTAAGGTAATGCCATTGTCTGTCGTATCGAGTGTCATTATAATATGCTTGTTTAGTGTTTTATTTTTTTTTAATTCCTGTGACCGCACTATGGCACCATGCCAAATCCCTTGAGCAACAGTTTTAGGCAACCAAAGGAAATCATGCTTAAATGATCTCCCTGTTGGTATAAAACTACGATATCGTCGCACCCATTTCAAAACCTCCCCTAAAGCCTGCTCAGTATTCGCAGCAACTGTCCAATACACCATGTTCAGGTAAGCAAAACTCCATGAGGTCCATTGTCTAATTCAGCTAATGAATTAAATGAGCTTTTTAACAAATAGAACGGCTGGGTGCCTCTGAGGAGAACCTAAGCTGTAATTTTCTAGCCATCCGACAAGATATCAGGAGCATTTTGGAGAACACAAAAAAGTGTCTCTCACACACACACACACAAATTCATAATTTAAAAAAAATATTATTAAATTATTAATGTTTATTCCTGTCACGTCCAGCTCCGTCCGATCCTCGTGTGTGCCACGCCCACCTCGTTACCTCGTGTGATTCCCCGATTGTAATCACCTGTTTCTTGTTACTGCTGCTTGTCTCATGTATGTAGTCTGCATCTCGGTCAGTCTGCCCCAGATCTGTCATTGTCGTCTAACCCCGTCAGTGCCTGCTATAAGTTCCCGTTCCGTTTATGCTCCCTGTTTGTCAAAAAAACCCCTGTTTCTCCATCAATCTGGCTGCTCTCTCCTCCCTTGCCTGCTCGCTGCTCGCGGGACTTGACAATCTGTATATATTTCAGCGTTTAAACATTTTTTTTTTCTCTTTTCTCAATAAATACACATTTACTACATACATAAATAGCTTTCAGTGGTGCAAAATTTTCTTTGGCTGCCTGACACTTTTTCACAGTACTGTATGTAGTTAGTGATAATAAAACTGATTCTGAGAATTGATTTAGATGCTGAAGGCCATGGGGGTATCAGTGCAGATCACTGCTCTTCACGTCTCACTGTGGTGAAGAGGCGAAACACGGAAAGCGAAAAAGCCAGACGTATCAAACACCAACCTTGCCACAAGCCACACTCCAAAGCGGTAAAAGGCTGTTTAACGCTAAAATGTCCTCAGCGAACCAGCCTACCTACGGCCTATCTCTCCACCATCGACAATCATGCCATTAGCTGGGGGATGCACTTAACCTGCGTTGGCTTGGTAAAACTCATCCATCAGATGGATCAAAATTTTCTCTAAGCACCTGAATGTGAATATAGTCCTGCCATCAGTGACCGGCAGCGTGTGCTGAGGGGCTAATTAAGGACCTGCACTGGTGAGGTTCGTTGAATACAGTGTGACTTTTCTTCATTACCAAAGCTTCACTTTGTGACTCTCGTCTCCTGTATGACCAGGAGGAGATGGTGTAATTACCTTTTGGCTGGACGGCAAAAAAAAAACACCTGGGGGGTCACGCCCCCCCTCAACAGGCTCCACCCCCCTCAGATCCCACTCTTGCTTCACATATACTGAATCCCAGCTGGAGGTGTCATTTAGAGATGGAGAGACACCCCGACTTCCACTGGTCCCTGATGCTTTGGAACAGATGAATATTGTTTAGGTAAATAACCCTCTGGGTACTGACTGTGTCTGCCACTTGTTAGCATCAGATGGGGGCGATCACTGAGCCAATTCAAGCCACAGGTTGCTCCAGAGAGCGATGCCCATGTGACACCAGCATCAGAGAGACAGCCCAAGATGCACAGGACACCAGCTGAGACTGCCTACCCCCCTATGCTTTCCATTTCATTCGCTCATGGGAGTTTTACTTACACAAAAATGTTCTGAGGACAAGAGATGGATCAGAGGGATAACCAATCAGATTGATGAGGAGGTGGGATTAAGCCACTAGAGGAGGCGGGACCAACCAATCAGATGTCTTGGCCCGCTTGGATCAACCTCCTCTACAATCTGATTGGTTACCCCTCTGAACCAATCATTTTTCCTTCTGCCCTCAGAACATTCTTGTGCAAGTAAAACTCCCTTGAGCATTTCATCCTCCTCCTGTAGTTTAATCAAAACTGCCCCCCAATCTGTACCCCTCCCTCCCTGTCCTGCCTTCACTCTGATTGTAGGATATTTTACATGACGATCGGTTAGCTTTCAACATAAAAGTACAACTTACTTTATTCATGATTAGCGTTTTTTTCATTCTCTCCAAATAAGATGGAATCATAATGGAAAGTAAACATAAACATCCTATTCCCATCACCCACCCCAACAAAAACTCCATCTCCAAGCCAGAATTATTCAAATGTAAGAACACTTGCACAAAAAAAGGGCAACATAAACCCAAAAAAAGTCCTCATTCTCTCCAAGTGCTCTCATAATACCGCAAGAAAGGTCCCCACACCTGAAGGAACTGCTGCTTGAGCCTCTAACCGAGTAACTGATCTTTTTGAGACTTAAACAGGACATAAGCGTGGTGAGCGCAGGTGAGCGGAGCATCCTTCCATCTAAACGGTACTTCCTGTCTTGCCAAGAGAGAGGCAAAGGACAATATGTGTCGTTTAGCTGGAGTCCGACGTTCATCCTCCTCACCAAAAAGGGCGACCAGAGGGTTTAGGTCGTATGTGATTAGTATTTAATAACTGTCAGATATGACAAATGCTACAAATGAGAGTTGGGGATGGATCCAAAATTGTCCGTTGTCCGTGCAGAGAGGCACTTTATGTATATAAAGATACAAATTGATGTTTTTCATAATTACTGACGCGTGATATTCCAGGCGGAACCGGGAATATCGCTTTAATATCCCACCCAGGCAGATCCATCTATCAGCTGCAACACATCACTCAGCCGAGGGGCGCTGTTCCGCCTCCGCCACTACAGGAGCCTCCACATCTGCCTCCTCATACTCCCTGTGGACGTCCAGTGGGCCGTACAGCTCTTCCAAGGTCTCCAGCACCCCCTGCTGGATGGACTCCACCTGCACGACCGGGCAGTACTCGTCCAGGCTGGATCTGTCCAACATGGGGAAAATCTCAGGAACACCAGGTACACTGCAGAATGCAGGATCGAGCAGGTGGGAACTTCACAGCCTATTTCCATTTCGTTTCTGACACTAATCGCACACACAAAAATGTCAGGACGATCCATCCAACTGCTTTAAAAGCTGAAACCATTCATTTTAACTATGCGCAAGCAATTATTAAAACTCATCTTTCTGTGAGGAAATAACAAAGGTCACAGTGATTATTTGTGAGATTTTGGCTGCTTTTTAAAAACTAGTTTCAGTGGTATTTAATCACTGGCAGGAACATGTGGCTCTAAACGCAGATTTCACATACTCCCGTCATTGTGGGGACTCTTCACTCCTCTCTATGGGCATAGACCAAATCCCAACCATGACCCCTAAGGACCCACCCGCCCCGAACCTTAACCATAAGCAGCTAAACAAGACACAGGTCTTTTGGCTTATATATATATATTTTTTTTTATTACATTCAATGGTTTTTTTTTTAAATTGAGTTTTATAGTATGATGACCTGAAAAATGATTCCACAAGTTTAACAAGTATCGGATTTTTCAAAATTTACAGGTCCCCACAATGTGGTAAAAACAGACCTGCAAACACTTATGCTGATGCTGCACACACACACACACACACACATAGTCGCAGACACACATACACACAGTCACAGACACACACACCCTTTCCCAGTGTGACATTACAGTGCCACCATCCCAGTTGCAGTGCTCCCTGTACACATGACATACACAGTATTTACTGAAATGTTGGGGGGTGGGTGGATGGTTTCAGGAAGAAAATAAAAGAAATTACATCATGACCTTTAAGAAGCAGAAAGAAAATCACTGGCAGAAAAATACATTTGTGTGAAACCCAGGAGTGGGAACTGGGCTGGATGTAGTGCCAAAAAATCTCATTCTCTTAATCTTGTGATTATTTTCTTGCTACCAGGCTAACGCCTCAGGGCCGCCAAATCGGTGTGACAAACCCAAATGCCCTCCAGATGGCCCTCACCTCTGCGTATCACGTAGGACACACGCGTGTGCCGGATACAGCGAGCCCGAAAGCCTTTAAGGAGGGTGCGGTCTCCGGGTTCGAGGGCCACACACACACACATAGCCACACACACACACACATATATATACACACAGCCACACATATGCACACACAAACACAGCCACAC
>JAODKE010000088.1:6632746-6649667 GCA_026779605.1 Mormyrus hasselquistii
CTATCTATCTATCTATCTATCTATCTATCTATCTATCTATCTATCTATCTATCTATCTATCTATCTATCTATCTCTTCTCATTATTATTATTTACCAATAACAACAAATGATCGTAATTTTCACAAATTAAGCTTAAAAATGTCTTTGTTCTTGTATAGTTTTTGAGCATTTCTTTCGACTTTGCTATTCTCTGCTTTATCTAAATAAAGTACAAATGTAGCCAGAGCCTGTAGTGGCTACTGAACCAAAGAAAATACAGCATTTGAAGGTGAAGGACTCGACTGTCCTTGACCCCCTCCCCCCCCCCCACCCTAGTAGGGAGTAAAGAGAGTATTAATCTTTGCTCCATTCTCCGCCACTCGAAAAAGTTAGTGCGCTCGGTTCACGTGTGCGGGCGGAACGGCATTGACACCACAGTTTGGGCCTTTCGCACATCAAATAAAGAGCGTGCCTTGGAAATGGCTACCCTGTGATCAGAGTTCATCGAGTGGAATCAAAAAGAATACTTCAATTTGGAGCGGTCCATGCGTTGCCATGGATACACGTCTTCGGCGAGCGCCTCAATGTGAGGGGCCTTAGGGCTGACAGTTGATGTTTCCAGGCAGGCGCCCTAAGGACGGAGAAAACAAAGGGAGGGAGTGTGGCAGCAGGGTCACCGGAGCCCGTCTGACACGCAGCTGCAGAGCACTTCCTGACGACCTCCATGATGACCTGCAGAAGACGATCTGCTCTTCTCCTGAAGAGACCAAATGTAGGGCAAAACTTTTCGACAGCGGCCTTTGGGTCTAGTAAGAGGTGCATGGCTTGGGTCTAGGCAGTCCGAAGCGACGGTGGGATCTGCAAGGTACACCGCTGTCTTTCATTCTTCTGGCTGGCATTTTCTGTTCTTTGTGAAATGACCAGTGCTCCATTGTGCTTTTTGAAATGACACTGTAGTTTCCATTCACACGAGGAAGCTGGGATGCGTCTTTTGCATACCCTTTCTTAGAATTAAGAAACACACACATATACAAAGCAAGGCTTTGAAATCAAACCAACAACCCTTCCGATCACAAGCACGAAGGCGTAGCCCACTGAGCTAAACTAGGAAATACACTCAGCTGTATATTCCACAGTGGAGTAATTGCTGATGGGGGGGAGGGGGGTCAGCATTTATCTTGTCAAAATGGGGATTGTCAAGGATTCACTTCTAACAGACTGCCGGTTATCACTGCTCACTGACTGAGTGGTCCCAGGTCAGTTCATTGCATTCCCAGCTCAGACATTATGACCAGTTGGCTGGGATGTAGATCTCTCAGTACCAATAACATTCCGCAGTGGATGAACTTCCAGACAGCTTATGCCAAAGAGAGTTTATTTTGAAAGAGGAAATGGAAGGAAACAACTGCCAGTGTTTTTACGAGGTTCCCTGGGCTCGTCTTTAACTTTTTAACTTCAGGTGGAATTACATATTTCCTACGACTTTAAATCTCTCCAGCAGCAAAATCGATATTAAATATGGCGTGTTTAAAACCCCTTGGAAATACACTGGGACACAGATGAAGAAAACATCTCCACCTGAAGTTAATGTTGAAACCCTCTACACCTCCTACGTCAAGTGATCTACCTTCATTCCCTAGATGGTTCCATCGACAGACGTACATCTGTCCAAAACAGAACAATGAAAGAACTTCACTTACAACCTGGATAATATCGATGTTGGTGTTTTTTTCCCAATATACTTGATGCAATTATGTAATATTGTCGGGTCGAGCAGGGCGCGGAATGGGGAACGTGATCCAAACAGATCAGGTGAACACAGCGTTTATTAGAACGCACACAAGAAGGACTGACGTTAGACTTCAATGACCGGACTGGAGAAACACATTTTAACGTGGACTTAAATACACAGGACTAATGATAGCAACTCGAAACAGCTGATCACACAGGGATTCCACACGAGGTAGCGAGGGGGCGTAGCTCACGGGAGGATCGGACAAGCAGGGCATGACAAATATTATCAGAGGTCGGGCAATTAAAATCAAATCACAACTTGAAAGCATAACATATGTTAACATTTTGTTTATTTGGCAGGTCCTTTTATCCAAAGTGATATACAGTTGAGGGTCAGACAGTCCCTGGAGCAACTGTTAGGTTAAGGGCCTCGCTCAAGGGCCCAACAGTGAAATTACTCCACCGACCATGGGATAAAACATACCTGAATGCATTTATGAAAAATCATGTTGAAGATGGTATGCTTTTTACAGCAGGCAACCATTGCTGCAAGGGTCGCGAATTTAAAGGGTAAATTTAAACTATGTTTTGCTTCACTTGGTAAAATTTTTACCGGACTGCAGCACTGAGGAGCTGGGAACTTTAATTGGGTTTGTTGGACTGAATCTCGGGTCGATAAGTGAAGCTGGAGAAAGTCGAGGTCTCTGACTCGAGGACAACAGGAGGATATAAAATGTCAGAAACCCACAACAGAAATGAAATATGAATGAAAAGCGGTTTGTATTACAAACGGGGACGGAACACAACACATCAATCAGATAAATTAGCAAACTCTTCAGAGGGAATCAGTGCTACGGGATGCAAACTTTAGTACAAACACCACCCAGGAAGGTAGCACCTCTACACCATGTGATTGCTTTCTCCCTGCATATTCACCACTAACATCTCAACGTTATCAGATCTTTAACCCAAACTGAATATTAGATAAAAGATCACCTGAGCCAACAAAGACAAAATTCATTCTTTGTTGAATAAATGATGAAAGAAAGTTGCACAACATTTCATGAAAAAGTATCTGCTCCATCTCCTGAAGCCCTTCACAGCAGCTGCAACGTCGGTAACTATAACCAAGCACTTCTTGTAGATGTCGGTTGGTCTGATACAGCTTGGTAGAAGAATTCTGGCACATTCCACTAATGAGTCTCATGAGAAACTGCCTAGTATGTGCTTCAACTGAACGTGTCAAACTCGCTAACTCGCCGATTGCCATGCGTCAGGATAAGTGATGGCCAAAATAACGCTTCATGAACCATTCGTTGCCCGACTACATGGTGCTCTTGGTTTGGGGCATGCTTTGAGCTTTCAGCCCGTTTTTTGAATGGAGAGCATCACCAGGAGTAGTGAGCCACAGCCACCGTGCGACCGGGCAAATACACAGCACAAAAACAACGGATTGCATAATGCGGAGGGACACTTAAGGTGACGGGGTTACATGAAAAATAAATGTAAGTGAAATAATAATAAAAAATGTTGCCGTGTTTTTACTATAGTTTGTGCAATATTTTTAGATTCAAATAATCTAACACCTTGACCTGAGCAATGTGTACAAAAAGTTCGATTGTTTTAGGTTGGAAAATCAGTTTGACCGATTCACTGAAAAACACCTGTTCAAAAGAACATCACTATTGATCACTTGGAGTTTTGTGTACAAGTAATTCATATAATGCTTTTGTCCTTGACCGCATATCCTGCAAATACAAATAGGATTCCGGGTTGTGTTCATCTGGACCCCTGCACTGCAGCGGCGAAAGACGAGGAGGCTTTGCTTAACGGGGAAAACAAGGCTGTTTTATTAAGCTCTTAAAAGAACTGACACAGGCATTAAGCAACCACCAAACCACTCTTAACACTGAAACACAGGGAGGTCTGACCCCAGACAGTAAGGCACACACGGGGTGTGTACTTTAGAAACACATGGGGATTGGACAGAATTCATACAAGACAAAAGCAAGGACACACATCCAAAACACAAGAAGTATGAAAAACAACATGTACAGGGGCCATTTATAATTACCCAGCATGCTCCGGCACTACAATATCAATCACATGGAAGCAGAATTGCTGTGTGATTTCATGCATCGTAGCAGGTCTGACTATATATACATACACACACACACACATACATTCATACATACATCCATCCATCCATCCATCTTCTAACCACTTAACTTGGTCAAAGTCACAAGGAGGCCTACAGCCAATCCCATGCAGCAGAGTGCACAAGGCTGAGGTCACCCTGGATGGGATACCGCTTCTTTGAAATGCACCCATTTCAAAAGCCACCGAATTTACACCTTAGCGTTTTTTTAAACCTGTCTTCCATCTCAACGAAAAAAAAAAAGAATAAAATGCAGAACTGGCAAATAGCCATAAAGAACAATAAATATTTTAATTGAAATAAACATAATTACAAAATAATCTCAGGTTTGTGGATGTGGAAGCAATTTAAAAATGCATTTTCTTCACACTATATCCAATTTCCTGCCTGTCGAAAAGTTAATTGTTTATTATTTTCTAATTAGTCAGTGCAGAATTACAATATGAATGAGAAATACAATGTTTGTTTGGTACTAGTATGATTTACAATTTATAGCAGCGTTGATTGGTTTTAATGAGATACAATATAGCTAAAATTTCAGACAATTGGAATTAATTAATGGCATAAGAAGCCAGTATAGCTTTTATTTTAATGGCATGGAAGGATAATAAACCCAACTGATAGCATTAGCTCACCGTTTGGGAAGGCCCACACTCATGATGTGGTCGCTAATAAGACGACCAGGCCAACTGTCGCTAATCGGATCATATATTCAGGAAGCCTGAAGCTTTATGGAGAGCTAAGTGGTCGGAGTCCTGTTTAACAGTCTTCACAGATAGCAGTGGCTATAGCCAGAGTCTCCGCATTAGTCTTCCTCTCCCCCATTGTGCTAAGCCGAACCCTTTGGAAAGGGGATCCACTTGGGGCAATCAGTGTTCTCTGGGGGTCAGGCGTTAAGGGCGTGGCTTGGTCTGGGGTGCTCGATTGTTGCTCTGCAACAGAGGTGCTGAAGTGTGGGCAGGTGGCTGCTATCCAGGGAGCTGAAGCGGGTCCATAAACCCTGGAGACAACGTCTCAACCGGTACGTTAACCTAATCAATGAATTTATACATAGAAATCTTACATACAGAATGTGCCCTGTATGTAAACCAAGTGAAGGCAGAATCACAGCACAGGTCTGGAATTCAGAAGTACCTCATCGTCATGGCGATGGAATCACCCTGACAAACAGCGCTATGGTAACGACCCTTAAATGATTCAATGGACTGACAGGGATTAATGGAGCGGGAAGAAGGGTGAGCATCACCTGCTTTATATCCAAGGTCAATGGCTACCTGATGTACCCCATTCCTTTATACCGGTATGGTCGCACTCAACAGATCAATATCAGTGTTTTCCTTAAAGCATAAATACACGTTCCTTGAAAAATTGTAAGAATCCATCTGTGATTCCATCCATCTTTCTTCTAACCCTGTATTGTGATCAGGGTTACGGGGGCTGGAGTCTGTTCCAGGCAGCATAGGGCACATGGATGGAGCTCACCCTGGATGGCATTCCACAGTGACATGCGTAAACTTAATTATCGATATTGCAGCCTTTGCAGACAGGTGAACGCTGCTACAGAGCTATCCTCAGAGACAGAGTTATAAGAATTTCCAGATAGACATATCTGATCTTGCAAAGAAAGATAAACCTGTATTTTAACTTTTAAGCCACAAACTCAAAGAACTAATATAACAAAAAAACAGAAATGTCTTTATGAGGTGAAAACTGTTAGGTTGTTACTACATTGTGTGGACATTTGGTCCCCATAATGTAGAACACACACATAGACGCACACACACACACGTTCATATTCACGTCTTTGTGGGGACTGTCCATTCATTTCTATGGACATATCCCTAATCCCACCAATGACACCCATAACCCCAACCCAGCCCTAACCTTAACCATAAGTAACCAAATGAAATACAAGTCTTTTGGCATTTAATATTTTTTCATTGCATTGACAGATTTTAACAAAATTCAGTTTCCTAAAATTGTCCCCGCAAGGTCAAAATATATCACATTACGGGAGGATTTGCTCAGTCTCCCTATGATTCACCTCAATACCAGCCTCAGCTCCATCTAGCTCAATTTCTTTTAACTTCCTGCCCTTCCCAATGTCTTAATATAGGTTTAATGGCTAGAATCGCACCATAAATTAATAAAATAGCAGTTAATTTCACACTGCATTAAGTACTGAAAGAGCCAGAGGAGGAACACCTGGGCACACGGTCTTCATCCAAATCAGACAGGTGTGAATGTTCCTGAGAGCAGGAGAGGAACATGAGCTTCTGGTGGGTCTCGCAAAAAAAGCTACCGGGGGCAACACGGGGGAAGGGGACACCCTGAGATCCAGGCGGCAGATGGCAGTGGGCACATCAGCTTTGTTTAAGGTGAACAGGACTCAAAGAAGTTATGATGAAATAGGTCTTCAGTTTGGATTAAAACACATAAAAAGAGAGGGTGACGCTGTCCCGCCCAAAGTTAGCAGATGGCGTCATGCAGTAGCTGAAGGCTTTAAACAAACTTCCCTTTCATTAATACAACCAGCATCCCCACAATCTGAGATCACATTCTGGACCGTATGTGTCAATCACCCCAGTTAGACAAACAGGGGCCTTACAGATGAGTAAAACCAGCATGAATTTAATCACCTGACCCTCGCCTGCCAATCATGATGAGGTTTTGAGCGCTGACAGAAACAGAACAATCTAAAATGTTTACTGGGGGGAGCTGAGCATGTGAATATCCATAAAGAAACTGCAAATGCACCTATATGTCTTTTTGCTACTGACATGGGATGCTGTGTTGCAGTGACCTCATATCCTCAAAGTGACCTCACGACATCCTGTGGCCACACAAGCACACATTGTTTTGCTGATTCTATATAGTCTACAAGAAAAATCGTAGCGACATACCCTGAACTTTCACCTATGTTAAAGCACCTAATAACTCTAATTTGTGCTGTATTAAAAGCAAAGTCTATTCCTCTTTTCTTAAAAAATGGCATTTATTTAATAAATGTGTAATAATACATTGTTGCCCGAGCTCTACGCTGCTCCAATATTCCAATATACAATTCAAAAAGTCACATAATTTTTTTCTGTCATTTCTCCTGTTAGTTTATGCTTCTTAGCTGTCAGGGAGAGTCATATAAATGTTTGGTACAAAATGTCACATTACAAAGCATATTAGCATTTGATTTATGAACTCAATGCACATAATCTCAGCTTCCGTTGAACAAAATGATTTAGCTACAATGAAAAAATCACCAACAAAATTGGGACAATGAACCAGCCAGAGGTAATTAATAATTTGAGTGTACACCTACTAGCAGAATTGTAAAGATCCTTTATACAGTAAGTCCTCACTTAATGACATATTGTTCCATTTATAGCACAACGCAAGACTCACTTAACATCATAAAGATTTGAATTTCAGAATTCAGCACTGGAAAAGGCTTTGCCAAGAGTTCTACGCAGTTTTTACTGCAATATCAAACATTTAATTAATATGTTTAAGCTTATTAAGTTAAATTAATTTAAATGTATTCATTAAAATTTCCATAGAGTTCTTGATTGACCAAGTTTCCACAGCCGTGTTACAATTTTCTGGGAGAACTCGCATGATACATCTCTTCATTTTCTCCACCGCTAAGCTAACATCCGGGAATACGATCGTGCTCATGACTTGATTTTTGGTTTTTCAGACAAACAGAGTTTCCCTTGATCATGCTAGAGTCTCCTTCATGGTATGGCGGTGAATACTTTCTCAGAACGTGCCGCAATAATTCCTGATGTGGTCATAGTGACGACTTCACCAAGCTCGGTGTTCTAGTTAAAGCTACAGTAAACAGTGTAAAATAGTGCCCCCAGTAGATTTAGGGTGGTAAAGCCATCCACCTATGTTCATATAGCAAACTCACTACCCCCTCCTCCCCCATGGCATGTCGATTTTGGCAGACGGATCTTTTCAACCCTGAGAGGTAAACATGACGATAATACAGAAATGAAACAGGAAAAAAATACAAAACAATGAAAATATAAAGTAAAACAACAGGTAAAAGGTCATTCCTCAAACAGAAATGATGACCCTTCATCTCTATACCATGTCATAAAGAACATCACAACACGAGTCAACTTTGGGCTTTGCCATAAAAAAAAAACACAGTAATTAAAAGTGGAGATAAAAGATACAGAGATACTGTCATAAAATACTTGAGCCTCCATTAACTTAAAACCTACTCTTCTGTAAGTGTACATTAAGCTGAAGGAAAATGGCGGTTAAAAATCATCATTTAAGAGATTACAAACTTGTCATTATAAAACACAAAAGGCATGACAGAACGTTTAAGACTCAGCTCACAAACACTGGACGTGTCTCGGGGATCACGTAAAAGTATGCAAGTAAAGTCTTCAAAGATTTTCCGTAAAAGTGAAAAAGATCCATCTCACATGGCAAACGGAGTGGCAACAAAGCCTTGTAAGAGAGGAAAACACATTTTAATGTCTGTATGCTGAGGAAACGTACACCGTTAGAGAATTGGCATCTGTTAGGTACAGTCTGGTCAGCGAAAGGTTGAACAGATGAGGATTTTATGAAAAGAAAAAGGGCACTTGGTCAAAGTGGGGACCACGTTTCTGCCCTCTTTCCGAGCGGCGGTGTTCAGTGCCAGGATAGATCCTTTGTGCCTGTTTTCTGTTCTTTTTCCTGTTCCCCTGTTTTTGTTCCCGGTATTCCCCAGTTCTTGTTCACGGTATTCCTGCCAATGATCCATTATGAATAACGACGACAGTCCTCCCCACCGTACATTTCCGCCAGTTTCCGGAAGCGGGGCCCCCATTCACTGAGGTAATCGTAGTCCTGCTCTCCATCGGTGGAGGCGGAGCCGAGTGAGCTCAGCGAATCGGCGATCGAGCCGCTTCCCTCGTAGGCATAGGTGGCTAGGGAGTCATAAGGGGGCGCCGTGGGGTTGCTGTCATTGTCGTGCACCCGCTGGTTGATGAAGTTGCGGACGTCTGCGTTGTCCCTTGCTGGAGCGGCCGGCGCGCAGCGGGCTGGCAGGTACAGCGCCTCAGGGACAATATCACGCCGTGTCTTGCTCTCCTCCACGGCCTCCGGGTGGCGCAGCGTGCCGATGTCGAAGGCCTGCGTGTCCTCCTCGCCGCCGCCTTCGTCGTTGTAGCTGACGATGTTGTCCCTCACGTCGTCCTTGGAGAATATCAGCGGCTCCTTCTTCCTCTGTCGCCTCAGGGCCGTGAAGAGCACGACCGTCGCTATCGGAGGGGGGAGAGGATAGGGGCGTCATGTGACCGGACGTCCAGGTCACGTTACACTACTGGACAAATCCTACACAGACAATGCAGGCTCATCTTTGAAATCACTGTTATCTCTACATATTTAGAGATGTGATTTTAATTTTCAAATACCTTTAAGTGGTGCAATTCGTAATATCTTTGAATATAAAAAGGAAATTATAGGTCATTTGGAATATTTTAATATATTTGATCTCTTTAATGAAACATAAAGAAATTCACTGACGCAAAAGAACATTTGATGGCGGGGCAACTTAATAATTTAAACACAAGGGTCCATTTTTTGGGGAGATATGAATGAAGCCAAATGAAATATTGGGGGACATGCATTCCCCTCTGCCCCCCCCCCCCCCCCCCGGTACCTATAGCTTCTGCATCAGGTGGCTACGAGATATTAAACGTGATTATATCTCTGAAATGGTGCAAATGTTGCACACAATGCCGATGCTCACTGAGGAGGATGACGATGCAGAGGAGGATGGCCACCAGGGCGGCGGTGCTGAGTCCGGCAGATTGGGACAGGGCCTCCGGGTTACAAGGTTCCACATTGGAGTGCAAGTCGCACGGGCACACGTGCACCACCAGCGTGTTGGTGCTGCTCTGCCGGGGGTAATCACCGTCGGTGATAACCACGGGGATCAGGTAGCTGCTTTTCTGCAAACGGCTGAAGCCTCCATGCCGGGTCAGAATGGAGGCTGTGTTATCTGCATAAAAGGGGGCAAATGCACGTGATGTCAAGTATGCAGTGTTGTCTGGGGTTTCACTGCATCAACAACCATGCAAAAAGAAACAAATAAAATATTTTCTAGTGTATTATTTACATTAAAAAATTCCAAAAAATATCCATAAAATTAAAGCATATTAACCAATTATCTACAAAAAAAAATACCATTTACTATACTTTATCCTTCACTGAAGTGGCATCTGTATGTAAAAGTATATAAATATATTTACTGTTCACTTAGTTTCATATATCTTTAGGATAATTGCTGCGTAAAATCCCATACGTCTGTACTTAATTCGCACAGCATTTCATGTCTGAGACTGTGGGAATTTTTCAGAGGCTTTCAGACCACCAGGGAGGGGTACAGATGTAGCCCCCATGTCTGAAAATGGAAACGTTTACCAGAGGATTTTCTCTACATGGTAATTATGCCGCCCCTAAATGTGTGTTTTTTTTTTATTAATGAATACTGCATTTATTTGATTTCTTATTTTCACTTATATGTACTATTAGCAGCTTCAGTTACTGCAGGCATGTCTTATTTCCATATGCGTGGGAGTTTTCCTGATGCTTATATTTGTACTAACCAAACAAAGGCTGGTGCGATTAAATGTGATTTATTTCACACTGCCTTTTTGCTGCAAAATCATTCCCCTACGGCCCCTGTTCCCTTTGTAATTTTAATGATGTTTTAACAAAGTTTAATCTGGTAACTATGTTTTTCATGTTGTTCACAGAAACCACAGGTATCTTTAATTAGGCAGCACAGCAATTTATGATAGAAATACTCTTAGATACTCTGGGTTATCTTACATTATGATAGGTGTACAGATCAGAGGCTGAAGGTGGACTGCGGAAAAGGGGGAAGAGCGGCTCTACTCTCAGTGAATGACTGTGGAAAAGGGAGAAGAGCGGCTCTACTCTCAGGGAATGACTGTGGAAGAGGGGGAAGAGCGGCTCTACTCTCAGGGAATGACTGTGGAAAAGGGGGAAGAGTGGCTCTACTCTCAGGAAATGATTGTGGAAGCGGCTGTACTCTCAGGGAATGACTGTGGAAAAGGGGGTAGAGCGGCTCTACTCTCAATGAATGACTGTGGAAAAGGGGAAGAGTGGCCCTACTCTCAGTGAATGACTGTGGAAAAGGGGAAGAGTGGCTCTGCTCTCCGTGAATGACTGTGGAAAAGGGGGAAAAGTGACTCTACTCTCAGGGAATGACTGCAGAAATAGAGAAAGACTGGTTCTACTTTCAGGGAATGACTGTGGAAAAGGGGGAAGAGCGGCTCTACTCTCAGGGAATGACTGCAGAAATAGAGAAAGACTGGCTCTACTCTCAGGGAATGACTGTGGAAAAGAGGGAAGATTGGCTCTACTCACAGGGATTGACTGTGGAATAGGGGGAAGAGCGGCTCTACTCTCAGGGAATGACTGTGGGGAAGAGCAGCTCTATTCTCAGGGAATGATTGTGGAAAAGGGGGAGGAACGGCTCTACTCTCAGGGAATGACTGCAGAAATAGAGAAAGACTGGCTCTACTCTCAGGGAATGCCTGCGGAAACTCCGTTCCAAAGCTGCGGCATGAGCCTGCCCTGAATACGCATCAGCAAGTCATTCATAATGAGGGTGAGTAACGGCAATTCAGTGCACATTCTTCCTGTTAAGTGTCTGTAAGTTCGGTCTCTCATCTGCTGCAAGCCACGGGGTGACTGTCTGCCTCTCTGTCCACGTCTGTCCTCTTACCTTTGTTATCACGGACTGAGAAGTTGGCCCTGACAGTGGTCTCTGAGTCCAACGTGAAGGAGAACTTGTGTCCTCCTGGCGGAGCATCAGCATCTGTGGCGCTCACGTTCAGTATGACCTGCACAGTAATAGAGAGGGATCGCCTTGGCGACAGTGCAAACACAAGCACAAGTACGACACGGCTATGCTAAACCGAAGCCTCAAACTCAAGTATTCTCTCTGTGCACAGAGGCCTTCCTGCATACCAGCGTTGTACTGAGCTATTATTTTTGCAATCGTGGCCCTTCCTGTTAGCTTTAACGAGTCTGGCCATTCTCTTCTGACCTCTCTAATTAAACAAGCATTTTAGGCCACAGACCTGCTGCTGACTGGATGCTTTTTTGTACATTACACATTTCTCTATAAGCTTCTAACACTGCAGTGTGTGAAAATCCCAGGAGGGCGGCTGTTTCCGAGAGGCTAGAAATGCCACGTCTGTTGCCAGCGATCACACCTCGCTCAGAATCACTTAGATCGGGCACCGTAGCTAGTCGCAGTCAAGCAGTAATGGAAGCTCTTGACCCTCTCTACGTGCTGCATATATTCACCTGAACCTCTGTTTGTCGGAGCAGGCTTATTGCATTGATTTAATAAACCGGCCACTTGCTGTAAATATACACCAGGATTTTGCAACAGTATGTTGAGTGCTGATTCCATCTACCATTTCACTTGTGTTCCCAAGTTGTAATATCACAGGAATTTTACTAATTTTCATATCTGTAACTTCAAAAGGTTGACCTATATTCAAATTCCTCCTAATTCAGTGAGTTGGCTACATCCCACTCTCTTCTGACAGCTCTGACAGGAATTTTTATGAAAGGGCTGACATTTACGATCTTCTGAGACGGCTCCATAACCTCGTACAGACTGACGCTGGCAGAATCCACGGAGTTAAGATCAGGATATTGTATCTGACGGGGCTACTTTAAGTAGAACATGTTCCACCATATTCTCCAGAGTTTCCTTAAGTGAACAGGAACTATGTGTGTCGGGTCTAACCAGAACCGCAGGGTGGAAACATCACACCATAAAGACGTCGACTTTGAAAAACGAGGACCAGGATTAGGAATAAACTATATGTTGAAACTCATACCTGTTGGCACTTGTGCAGTGACTGTATTTATCACTCTGAAATATGAAAATGTGTCTTGCAAGCAATGTTCTATTATTCGATTTTTCATCTTTTCATGTAAATGTTGTTTATATGTCTTAATTATGAGGTCCCTTTCCAAAGTAATTAACTATTCCTTTCCTGATGGTGACCATGTTTTCAAGATAAATTTTTAAAAGAATGACTTTGCAGACTCGTCTGCGGCGTGATAACTGCCACTCGGCTCATACCCCCCCCCCCCGTCCCCCCCCAACCCCAGGGCTTTTTACCTGGCCACCCTTGACACCTTCACACATGGGAGCCTCATAGACAAAGGGGAAGGTGGGGGCGTTATCATTGACGTCCAGCAGCCGGATGTAGACGGACACCTCACTGCTCTGTCGCTGGCTACCTGTCATCAGACATGGAGGAGACATTCAGCTCGTTTGTCCAGCGTTAGTTGGCTTAGGTGGCGGACACATTGCCCTGTCACTGACCATGTCACACTGAGCCAGCGTCTGCAGAGCCAGCTACCTGAGCTTGCCTCCTGGGTTTCCCCTCACACCGTCAAGAATTAAGTCCCCATACCCACCTACCATCCCATAATACATGCCTCCGTACCCCATCTCATCCGGGGCAAGTCAAACATTGTTTTAAGGACAAATTGCATTGTACTGGAGAAATCCTCAACAGTGGCTCAGTACCAGGGATTTGAACCAGCAACCTTTAGGTTACTTTCATATATGCTTCGGTTTTGGGGGGAAGAGGTGTGGCGTAGGAAGTGTCCCTGTGATCAGCAGGTTGTTGGTTCAAATCCCAGGGTTGGCGGGGTGGTATCAACAGTGAACAAGGCTCTTAACCTGCAATTGTTCCTGAGACTGGCTGGCCCCGCTTTTTCAAAAAAATGTCACTTTGAATTAGAGCAGCAGCGAAATACAAGCATAATTACCAAGACAGATATATAGCCATGAAATAAAAACTGATTCTTTATTTAACAGATTTTATATGGTTTATTTTGCAAACATATTCAAACCTTACAACAGTCCTGGCCGGAAGGTTGCTAACTAAGGTTTTTATTCATCTGAAAGCACGAAACCTAATGCTGAATCCTTTGAAAATGAGATTTAAGACACAGTGTTATTGGCTGGGTAGGGAGGCGCTCCCCGTGATCTGATTGGGGGGGCAGACGGGACAGGTCGCAGAAATTAAATTCTTCATCAGGCAAGGCATTGTTAAAGAAGACCCGTGGGTAAAGTGGAACAGGGAGTCATTTGCTTTCCTGATTTGCAGACTCCTTTCCAAGGTCCTGGTTTAATACGCTTTGTGGCACAGGGAGATTGGAAAGGCCTTTGATCACTTAATAACACGGTATGTCTTAGAACTTTGCGCACGTGCGGGAAGTGTGTAATTTTTCCACGGAGAAAACAATGACGCATGGGATGGGATTGTGAAGCCGGAAGGGACATCTTTCACGCCGCCATGCATTTTCTGTGCCTGCGGTTCACTTTTATGTTTCAATCGGAGGTGATATATCCGGTGAGTCATTTCGGAGCAGCCTTTGCTTACTGAGCTCGGTGGCGACGACGGAGATGTTGTGCCAGGCCGCTTCCTCGCGGTCCAGTGGCTTCTGGGTAAATATGGATCCGTTGACCGGGTCCACGCTGAAAAGTCGGTCGAGGTCCCTGTGACGATTAATGGAGTACCTGTTTAAAGAGATAAATAAAGGAAGGCCGAAGTGTTCAGTCTCCGGGTGACCTGGTCAAACGGTATTAAAGCCTGGTCATGGTGCCTGCAGATTATACTGGTCCATCTTCCTGCTGAATTTGCAGACCCCCCCCTGCCCCCCCCCCCCCCAAAAAAAAGGAGCATCCCAGAATTAACAAGACTGGCATGTCGTGTTACCAAGGAGTCACAAGCAACTCAAAATGGGCCAAGACCTTCTACTGTGGACCATTAAGTGATGCCAGAACGTTCCACAGAATGTTTCATATTAGTGGAATGCAAGGAAGAGTGTAGGGCGGAGCTACGTTTTCAGGGCAGCACACTGCACATGCCCAACACAGTGCGCAGTGCAAACCAAACTCCAGTGGGGTCAGGTGACATTCTTGCCGCCCCTGATTGGCCCACATCATTTGCAAAAAAAAAAAAAAAGAGTGAGGATCCAGAGAAATGCTTTTCCAATAAAAAAATTTTAAAAAGAGTTTGTCGCAGTAAATGTGAAGCAGGGCAGAAGAGAATGATGTGGAATGAGCTGGAAGTGTCTTTTCCGCTGAGAGCACCCTCATCGAACGCTCAGCTCACGGCCCTGAGTGGCCCTAATCACAACAAGTCAGTTATTATTCATGACTAACTGCTACCGGACAGACTTCTGGAGGAAGACCTGATTGAGAGGTCAAAGCATGTAAATTAACATGGACTATTATTTTGTTGTTTTTTTTAAACGATCTCTCTCCATTTTATGCCTGAAAGTGAGAGACTTTCTTCTCCTTGTATTTCTAAGCAAAATTCAGTGGCTATATAAATGAGCAGCTCCTAATTGCTACGCTAATTTTCTCACAAATTTGCCATCTGCCTCTAATACAACTGATCTTTTGTTAATCTGCTAAGCGGCTACATCTTTAAGCGTAGCTTATTATCATTTGACATGGGGGCACCGATTACTATTTCCGCTTTATTTAGCCATGAGCATAGCAGGCCATGTTTTAATGAAATAATGTGATATTGCTCTGCGAACAGGTGTGATTCCACTGCATAGGCTACTCTAGACCCCATTTTAGGGGGGTTCAGTCACCTTTTTTTTTCTCTCGGTCCCCTTTTAAAATAATTTTTCTAAATCCATTTAGTGATTTGACCCCCCCCCCCCCAAGGCCCTCAGTGGGGGGGCTTAGTAATTGTACTGGGAACTGAGCACCCCTACGTGTCAAATCGTAGGATCGCCCCGCTTCCACCCTACAGTAAATGGTTCTCCTGAGTTTACCGAGAGCGCCCCCTACCTGATGGGGTTGCGTATGGCGTCATGATCAGAGGCGGTCACGGAGCCAACGGCTGTTCCCACGGCTACATCCTCCTTCACCTCCATGATGTAGGAGGCCTGCTCAAACGTCGGGGGCTCGTCCACATCCCTGACGGTGATGCGCACCGTAGTCGTGGCCTTAGCTGTGTCTCCCCATAGGAAGCGGGAGTCTGGGTACGTGTTCTCAGCCTGCACCTTAAGTGTGTATGACTTCTTCTTCTCGTAGTCCAAAGGCTGCGGCACATTGGAGGGAGATGGGATACTTAATTAGAGCCATTGGAGTGACTGGACCTTCAGGCCGGGGTGCTGTATACCAGGGGGAAGGTAGGATGATGTGTTTTCATTGGGCCAAAAATGTCTAGTGACACCCCCTGCCTTCAGCAATGACTTTAAACTGGTCCCTAAAGCTGCAATCAGCCAGCAAGGCTGGTGTTAAATCTGAAGCACAACTGCATTTAAAGGACGAATGAAGTCCTGCTTCAGTAAAAGTATCTTCAAGGTTATCTCAGGTAAAATACTGTCAAACCAAAACCGGTAAACTTCAAAACTGTGTTTTACACTTCAGGGTGAACTAATCAAAAACAATAAGAAATTAATTAGTCTTTCAGTTCAGTTATACGGCAGCCACCCTGCACTCCCAGTCATTCCCGCTAACTGCTTCCCTCACCTTCTTCACTGTAATGATGCCTCCCTGGGTGGCCGTGTCCGTGGCGATTTTGAACATGTCCAGCCCGTCCCCTTCGACGATGCTGTAGGTGACCTCAGCGTTTCTGCCGACATCTGCATCTACGGCGATCACCTTTCCCACCAGGTATCCCACCTCTGTCGCCTCGAGGGCGCTGAACTCAGACAAACCTGGAGCGCAGAAGGTGCAGAGGGTGCGACCCGGGATGATTATCGGTGTATAAATGCAGAGGCTAAGAGGCGCTCAGTTTAGCTCAGACGTCGAGCTGGGATCGTATAGGTTATCAGGGAATGGATCACAGCATTAAGCCTTAAGCTGCAAGCTGGCTTTAGCATGTGAGGAGGTTTTCCTGGATCAGTCAGGGCTGGGTCGATACTAGCTTCCAGTTACAAATCTGAGGAACGTTTTGTTTCAGGGCTGGCTGAGAAGCTGGTTATCCATCCATCCATCCATCCATCCATCC